>JAHHFK020001335.1:0-48170 GCA_024533555.2 Aedes koreicus
GTCGACACACTCTATAAAATCCCAGACCCCATCAAATCGCTAAGTTAATATTTTGATGGTAATAGGAAACAACTTACCGCGATCGCCAAGAGCTGACATATTATAAAAGCCAACTATGGCAAACAAGGATGACTGACAACATGTCGGTGCACAAATATTACAATCGGTGTAAGGAGATTTGTCAGAACATCAAATCCCTTGCTAAGCAAAAACCGAAATATAAGAACAATTGGGATGCGATAAATGCATTCATTGAAGAAGATGCTTTAGCAGCCTTCTTGGCAGGGCTAAAAGAGCCGTACTTCGGGTACGCCCAAGCCGCGTGACCTGAAGACATGGAGGCAGCGTATGCTTTCTTATGTAAGTTCAAGTCCAGAGAGAGCACCTCAGTAAATCTGGAGGCACCTCAAAGACTCTTTAAGAACCAAAAATCGAAAGAATTTTTCAAGCAAAAATCCAATGAGTACTCACATACAAAACAACAAAACAAATCAGACAATAGTTACCATAACGAAATGGCTCAACAACCAATGGAAGTCGAATCAGTAAAGAGCAGACTTACCCTCAACAAAAAGCAAATCCATAATACTGAGGTCACGGACGATGAAAAGTCGTCAGAGTCCGAAGGAGAAAATGTTGATTTGAATTTTTGTTGGGTGCAACCTTCCAAAACCAAAACTTGAATTATTTACCATTCATAACCAGCAGGAATACTATAACAAAACAAATCATAAGGCTTCTGATCGATACAGGAGCAAACAAAAACGTGATAAAATCCGGTATAATTCTGAATTGTAGACCTAGCAAGAAGACTACAATCAAAAATATTTCGGGTAATCATACCATAAACAAGAAAGGAAAGGCAAACCTCATCGGTCCAGGCCTTCCCTCACAAACGTACTATGAACTAAATTTCCACGATTTTTTCGATGGGATTATTGGTTCGGAATTCATCGCTAAAAATAAAGCGAAGTTAGACTACGAAAATGAAAGCATAAAAATCGAAGACATTCAAATTCCATACGAAAAATACTAACCAGCAGAGAAACTATTTTCCCACAACATTCAAATAACTACAAATAAAGATGGTGACTGGTTGATACCCACTTTCCAAAAGCTTTATAATTCAATACTAGTAGAATCAGGTCTCTACAAATCAAAAAATAAGAAATTTACAATCAGAATTCTTACAACAAAAAAAGACCCCCCCCTCCAGAGACGGAGTATTTCATCTAACTGTCAACAATTTTGAGACAATTACACCCATTCCCATTGAACCTTAAGACGAAATTACCGACGATACGCTCGACAAAATCATACGTACAAACCATTTATCAAAAATAGAGAAAGATTTACTTTTCCGAACGATCCTGGAAAACCAAACTGTCCTTTTGAAACCGAACGAAAAACTTACAGCTACGTCAGCAATTAAACACAAAATCGTCACCACTGATAATGAACCCGTTTACACAAAATCATATCGCTACCCTCACGCGTTCAAAAATGATGTCGAACAACAAATAAGAGAACTATTAGATAACGGTATAGTACGCCATTCCACCAGTCCATACTCATCTCCCATCTGGGTCGTTCCTAAAAAGATCGACGCTTCCGGAAAACGCAAAATTAGAGTTGTAATTGATTACCGGAAAATTAATGAAAAAACCGTTAGTGACAAATTTCCAATTCCCCAAATAGAAGAAATTTTAGATAATTTAGGAAAACCAACTTATTTTACCACGCTTGATCTTAAAAGTGGATTTCATCAAATAGAAATGGATCCCGCGCACCAATCCAAAACAGCATTTTCTACGGCACTGGGCCATTTCCAATTTACTTCGGTTTGAAAAACGCGCCCGCTACCTTTCAGCGCGCAATGAACAACATACTGAGCGACTATATTGGCACAATTTGTTTCGTATATGTTGATGATATAATAATAATCGGAAAGGATCTGAACTCTCATATCAAAAATTTGACTAAAATTCTAAAAAGATTGGCAGAATTTAATCTAAAAATACAATTAGACAAATGTGAATTTATGCGGAGAGAAACTGAGTTTCTTGGTCACATAATTACGCAAGATGGCATTAAACCAGACCCAGAAAAAATTAATAAAATTTTAGATTGGAAGTTACCAGAAAACCAAAAGCAAATTAAACAATTTCTTGGACTTTCTGGATATTACAGAAGGTTTATTAAAGATTACTCAAAAATCGTTAAACCTATGACGAAATTTCTTAAAAAGGATCAAACAGTAAACACCGACGACGAAAACTACAAAGCAGCCTTTCTAAAACTAAAACAGATTATTTCTTCTGACCAAATTCTCGCATACCCAAATTTTGACCTCCCATTTATCCTTACGACGGATGCCAGCAACTATGCAATTGTTGCTGTCCTTTCACAAATTCAAGACAAAGTCGAAAGATCGATAGCATTTGCAAGCAGAACCCTCACTAAGTGTGAAACAAATTATAGTACGATCGAAAAAGAGGCTTTAGCCATTATGTGGGGTATAGATAAATTTAAACCGTATTTGTATGGTAATAAGTTCACGCTGTTCACTGACCATAAACCGCTCCAATACATAAAGAACTGCAACAAAAATCAAAAAATTTTGAACTGGAGAATGGAGCTCGAAAACTACGATTACACAATAGTGTACAAAGAAGGAAAAACAAATGTAGTAGCCGATGCGCTAAGTAGAAAAACCGAAGAAAAAGTGGAAGTTAATTTACATACTAATGAATCTCCCATTTCAGAATACAATAGACAGGACAACGAATCTGACGAAAGCAAAGGCCATAGCACATTGGACAATGAAATTATTCATCCAGCAGAGAAAATCAAAGTCGAACTACTCATTAATGAATCTTCTATTTCAGGAGACGACACAGAACTACAAGACCTATCGGCAAACGGGGAAGAGGAAATACTAAACGAGGGAAATGACAACAACCCGGAAAACGAATCAGATGACGAGACAGTTCATTCAGCCGAATCATCAGACGATTACTACATTCACTGTACGGAGAGGCCGGTCAACTATTACAGGAACCAAATAATTTTCAAACAGTCCAGGATTGAGACAGACATTTCAGAAACACCTTTCACACATTTCAACAGAACAACCATTTGTAGAAATGACTTTGACGAACAGACCATTACGGATGTACTAAAGAAATACCATAACAATAAACAGACAGCCATTATGGCACCAGAAACACTTATTCCCCTCATCCAGGAAGTGTACAAAGAACATTTTAACCAAAACGGACACTTCGTACTGACTCAACTTATGGTCGAGGACGTAACAAACGAAGACAGACAGGACGCTATAATAAGTAAAGAACACGAGAGAGCACATCGTGGGGTAACAGAAGTTGAGAACCAATTGAAAAGGAGCTTCTTTTTCCCTAAGATGAGTTCAAAAATTAAAACGGCTACTCAGACATGTAAAGTGTGCAATAAGCACAAATACGAGAGGAAACCGTACAGCATAAAACTATCACCAAGACCGACCAATGACAAACCATTCGACAGAGTCCATATGGACATTTTCCAAATTAATAAACACAACTTCTTATCATTAGTCGATTCTTTTTCCAAACACGCACAAATGATTTTGATGGACACAAAAAATTTAACAGACGTGAAAAATGCTTTGTCTCAGTATTTCAAAAAATTAGACCCCAGGGCAAAACCGACAAACGCTAACGATGTGACGGACAAAACTTTCAAAAATAACAAAAAAGTCAAAAGACACAAAAACAAAATTAAAATGTGATTAAAGTTTAAAAGGGGATGGGGGAGGGGAGGGGGGGGGGGGATGGAGAGGAGGGGAGAGAGTTTGGGGGTGATGGAGATGCAGCTGGGCATGTGAACAGATACAAGGCAAGGCTTGTTGCCCAGGGTTACTCACAGCAATACGGAGTTGACTTTGACGAAGTGTTTGCGCCAGTGACGAACCAAGCAACGTTTCGTTCTCTTCTCGCTATTGCCAGCATGCATGGTATTGCATTGAAGCATTTGGACGTACGTACAGCGTACCTTCACGGTGAGCTCGATGAACAAGTTTTCATGAAGCAGCCACCGGGATTCGAGGAACCAGGACGAGAGCATCTGGTGTGCCGGCTGAAAAAGAGTATATATGGATTGAAACAGTCGGCAAGATGCTGGAACAGAAAACTTCACGAAGCATTGACCAGGATGAAGTTCAAGCAAAGCCAATCGGATGCGTGCCTCTACACAAAAGTCGTTGGCGGTAACATCGTATACGTCCTGATATATGTTGACGACATAGTTGTTGGGTGCAAGGATGATTCTCAAACCGCGAAAGTGTATGAGTCTCTGAAAGAAATTTTCGACATTGTTTACCTGGGAGATCTGAGCTACTTTTTAGGTATGCAAATCGAGAGGAAGGACGAGAAGTATAGCATCAGTCTTCGTGGCTACATTGACCAATTAGCGGATCGTTTCGGGATGAAAGATGCGAAGCCGGCTAAGACGCCGATGGACATTGGTTACTTGAAATTAATCGACCGTGGTGAACCTTTTGAGGATACAACGGGGTACCGCAGCATGATTGGAGCGCTGCTATATATTGCTGTTCATGCCAGGCCGGACATATCTATAAGCACGTCGATTCTGGGCCGCAGAGTAAGTAGCCCAACCGCGGCTGACTGGGTGGCAGCAAAGAGGATCATTCGTTATCTGAGTGGAACGAAGGATTGGAAGCTGGAGTTCACCGGAACAGGAGGCGATCTCATCGGATATTGCGATGCCGATTGGGCGGGAGATCAGGAGTCTCGTAAGTCGACAAGCGGATACAGTTTCTTGTTAGGAGGAGCAGCTATATCGTGGACTAGCCGTCGTCAAACTTCTGTTACTCTGTCATCAATGGAGGCAGAGTACACATCGTTGAGTGAAGCTTGCCGGGAGGCTGTATGGTTGCGGAAGCTGCTACGCGAGATGGGAGCAGTGCAGAAGACTCCAACCGTGATATACGAAGACAACCAAGGTTGCATTGCTTTCGTTCGATCAGATAGAGCTACGAGGAGATCAAAACATATTGAAACGCAGGAACATTTTGTGAAGGAGTTGTGCCAGCGAAACGAAATTCAGCTTATCTATTGCTCTACCGAGGAGATGGCCGCCGATATTTTGACAAAGCCGCTGGGAACTCTGAAGCAGCGTAAGTTTGCCGAAATGTTTGGTATGACACCAGTGCCAGGATCCGGAAGCACTAAATGAGGAGGAGTGTTGTAATATTAGCATTGAGTGCTCCCCCGTATAACGAACAGTGACAGTGTTATCCGAAGAATGCTACCAACTTTCCATAGCTACACGAGTCACTTGTTGGCGTATATATATATATATATATATATATATATATATATATATATATATATATATATATATATATATATATATATATATATATATATATATATATATATATATATATATATATATATATATATATATATATATATATATATATATATATATATATATATATATATATATATATTAGGGTGCCAATGGCATGTATGGGAAAAAAATTGACCATCGAATTTCAAAAACGGGTAGTGCTCAAAAGTTTCGTCTCCTCAAAAAAAGTCCCCATGCAAAATTTGAGCTCAATCGGACTTCGTTAAGTGTTGGACCAAAGCGGTCAAAGTTTGACATTTTTGAAACACGAAAAATTTCCCAAGGGGGGGGGGGGGGGTACGTGAAAATTCCGAAATCGATTTTTTGTTTTTGATGCCAAATGTCTTAGAAATGCATGAAACGTCGAGATCTGGTGTTATCTCGAAAAAAAAATTTTTTGAAAAAAATTGACTTTTTGGGACTTAGAAATTTTTTGAGGTGGAGGAGTGAAATGAATTTGATATGGAGGATTTGAATTCAATTGCTGAGATATCCATGGCAATAGTACTGAAACATGTCTTATATCATCGTTGGCAACTGCTAGCATATTATATGTGATATTTCATTAGGGTGGTTCACTTGTTTTGCATTAGGGTGGTCCATTTTATAGAAAAATAAAAAAATAAGATAATAGTATCAAAACATCTCTTATATAATCGTAAGCCATTATCAATATTAAATATATGATATTTCATTAGGGTGGCTCAGTTATTTTCCATTAGGGTCGTTAAGAACAATAAAAAATATTTCCAGCAAATTTAAACGCTATTCGCATTACATGGGCCCGGCGCGGGGCGAGGCCCGCCCGGGTAATATTTTGAAATGATTGCTTGGGTTTTGTATGTGAGCATTCTCACTATGCTGGCACGGCACGCCCAGCACGGCACATCAGCGTAGTGAGAACAGTCACATACAAAATCCAAGCAATCATTTCAAAATATTACCCCGGCGGGTCTCGCCCCGCGTCGGGCCCGTTGTAATGCGAATAGCGCTTTAACCAGTCAATATTTTTCGTATAGGTTAAAACCATTAAGCTTTCTCACGTCTATCATCTTTCTCTTCCAAGCAGGTAGAAAGAATAGATTGTTTACATACGAAAAAAAAAACAAAAAACGTATGAAAACAATCCTATTCTTTCTACGTGCTTGAAAGAGAAAGATGATAGACGTCAGAAAGCTTAATGATTTCTCACAAAACTTTTCAATATTACCTATCTTACAATGAGAAATTCGCTTCTTTCGTTCTTTTTCATTAATTAGTGCATCAATATAATAATTTCAACCGATTTCTATCCACAGACTGTAAGATTAGCGTACGGACTACCAAAGAGAATTATTTACTAGAGACGCTCTCTTTGTGGTCCTTTTGGAAACTTTTGCGAGACTTACATTCGGAATGCGACGCTTCTTTAAGGTGAAACAGATCGGTGCCCTCGTCTAATACTAATCTTAGAGATTAAGCATTGTGCATCAGTGAGTTTCTTATTTCTGTTTTGCACCGTCGTTGCAAGCTAAGATTAAAAATTTCAGAGTTATCTATCCTACATTTACCGAATATTGTAGAGTGGGAAGTCTTCGACTGCAACCTAATTAACAATTTTGACCGAGTAAACGTTTATTCAGCTGTTTATATGAGAAAGAAGAGTTTAGTCAGCTAAAATTGTTTGTTGGACCCCTAAGATGGGGAACTATCTCATTAATACGGTATTTGCAGATATAACTAACCTTTTCAATGGTTGTGACAAAAGACACGTAACGAAAGGGAGGGAACGGTATTGTGATATTTCCAAAATTCATGTTGCTAGGTTTTTGGTACATTGCATCGCATATATTTTCTTAAATTACATCTGATTTTTTTGAACTTTTATACATTGTTCGATGTTCTTCAACTAAGTGCAAAATAAACTGTTTCTGATCTTCATCCGTTGACAATTTCGAATTATATGTTTTGATTAATGCAATACCTCGTTCTGCATTGTCATTTACTACTTCCAAGCTTTTAATTCGTTTAATGGCATTTTCATATTCTTGTTTGCTATTCCACTGCGTAATATCAGTTTCCAACAATGATTCCGGAATCTCTAGAGCACATAACAAGTTTTTAGTATGCTGACTGCCTTGAACAAATGAGTGCAGCTGTAGTGTTGAAACGTCGTTTGATTCGACTATGGATTTAGCACACACATTTGTTTTGTTAGCTGAAAATAAAAATATTGTTAGAAATATAATGTTCTGCGTACATCGAATTGAACAAAATAATTACCTGATGTATGTAAGGCTTCAATATATTTTTTTTTATCTGCGATATCCAACGTTTCATCAAATAAACACAATCCGATGAGATTGCTATCCAAATACTGCAGATGTTTCAAGAACCCTTTATATACTGCTTTGGCAACTTCTTCGTCAACAGCTTCGTAGATTTTAAGCGATTTTATCAAATTAAGGTCATTGTTTGCAGACATTGCAGCACACGTAGACAGAAACCAGTTTTTCAAATATACTTTTACAATGAATACATTAAATCGTGCTAACTGTTGTTGAGTTGCCTTAGGTAACGCAAAAGTGTGTCGGTAAAGGAACATTTTTAGTGAATAAATAATTTTTGCCATCCATCTTGCATTATGGAAAGCACCAGGAGCTCTAATTTTAAAATGTTCTTTAATTTTTCCACCCAAAAATATAAGCGTAAGCTGAATAACTTCGCGATAATCTTCGCGGTGATGTTGTTCTTTTAATTGTCGCTCAAAAAATTCAAGAGATCCACCCTCTCGTTGGCTGTTATTGATGATTTAACGAATACATCATTAACACCAGAATGGTATGAGCTCTTTTCTAAACGGTGCCATTCCGTCTGAAACCGCTTAAAAATCTCAACATTTGGAGATTGTGCAGTTTCAAATTGTAGTGCCTTGAATGCCTTGCCAACTAACAGCTCGTGTATGTGATGTCTACAGGGAAGTCCAATCAGCTGTCTTTTAAACATTTTGTCAAGATGTTGACACGCTCCTTTCTTTCGACCAGTGTTTGACGCAGTGGTATCAAATGATGTAAACATAACCCTAAAACACGGAATAACGGTATAATTTAAAAATTATCAATAATAATATTGAAACTAATAGAAATTACCTGTCTTCAAGATCCCAATCGACAACTGCATTGTACACCGCTTCTGCTTGTTCTATTCCTGTTGAATTTTGGATGGGAGGAACAGCTAACAGCTTACGGATGCCTTCACCAGATACAACTATAGCCAATCGTTCAGTTTTGGGGGTGGCTTTAGACGACAATATACTAGGAAGCAGTTTTGAATCCCAATGAACTGTTAAGTTAACCTGTGGCTTAAATGTTGCTCTCAGCTCGTTCTGCTTTTGCACACGAATTTCTTTTCTTGAATTCCTAATGGACTCTTTGTTTAACACTAATGTTGAAACGTCGTGCCTTTTTTAACTTAATTGTTTATTTATAAGGCTCAAGTGCCATAGGCATAACGGAGCCGAGTTCTTTTTCATTTTTACAACGATAATAACTTACTTACTAGGTTAGTTTTGGAAAGCCGAAAAACTCGCGGCTTGGTCGAGGTTAGGGATTACAAAATTCGGGAAGGAATGGGGACGTAGGAAACTTAACGTTGGCTTTCAACAGCAGATTGGCGATGCTATATTGTTGCTGTAGGTCTGGCGTAGATGTTGCATTGCGTTAAGCTGTAACGATACAATAGAAGCGGTATTACGGGGAGGGGACGATGTGGACATGTTAAAGCGACAGCTAAGAGAGGATCAAACGAATACATCTATTTGTTTCAAGAACTTGTAAATTAGCCCCATATAGTCCAAGTCCAGCTTACCCAGCACGTCTCTGATATCTTCCTTCTCTGGTTTCCCTCGGGCCCGTAGGGATGCGCAAAGATCAGATCTGGCAATTTCGTAATCGAGGCAATGCCAGACAACGTGGTTGATGTCCTGATAACCTGCACCACAGCCGCATTGATTGGTGTCTGAGAGACCTATTCGATAGAAATGAGAGCCTAACGAGTAGTGATTGGACATTAGACGACACATTACCTTGATAAAATCCCGGCTAATATCCAACCCTCTGAACCACGATTTTTTCGATACCTGTGGGAGAATGGAATGTAACCATCTGCCCAAATCCCCTGCATCCCATTTTTGTTGCCAGCTGATCAAGGCCTGTTGACGGAAAATAGCAAAAAATTCGTTGAAGGCAATTTGTCGATCATAAATATCGCCTGCCATAGCGCCCACCTTGGCAAGTGAGTCCGCTTTCTCATTACCCGGAATGGAGCAATGAGAAGGGACCCAAACCAAGGTGATGGTGTAGGAATTGTTTGATAGGGCACTCAAAAGAGATCGTATTTCGCTAACGAAATACGGTGAGTGCCTTGCCGGCCTCATTGAACGAATAGCCTGAAGTGAGCTGAGACTATCCGTAAAAATGAAAAATTGATCAGAGGGAAGAGAGGCAATTCGCTCTAATGCATAGTGTATAGCCGCCAATTCTGCGACGTATACGGAGCAAGGATTTTGAAGTTTGAAGGAGGCGCTATGAATTTCGTTAAAAACACCAAATCCAGTGGAATCATTTGTTTTTGACCCGTCGGTGTAAAACTTTCTGTCACTTCTGATATGGCCAAACTTGCTTGCAAAAATTGATGGAATGTACTCCGAACGGAGTGGATCTGGTATTCCACGAGCTTCTTGCTTCATGGTTAG
This sequence comes from Aedes koreicus, assembly GCA_024533555.2. Classification (NCBI taxonomy): domain Eukaryota; kingdom Metazoa; phylum Arthropoda; class Insecta; order Diptera; family Culicidae; genus Aedes; species Aedes koreicus. The sequence goes on from JAHHFK020001335.1 coordinate 10,169, forward strand.
ATCAAAAACTACAGTAGAACTAGAGAAGTCTTGGGAGTAATCACGATTAGGAACATTCGAAGAAGGGCTCACCTCCAGAGTCATGTACCAATGGTACAGTGTCATGAACTTAGTTTGAGGATTTCGTTCGATTAGCTTTTCAAAATTTTCAATTACCAATGGATTTAGCACCTCACAGCGGATGAGGAACCGGAACGATAGCTCCACAAAACGATCTGATAAAGGAAGAACTCCTGCTAATACCTCCAAACTCATAGTATGAGTTGAGTTCATGCAGCCTAACGCGATACGAAGACAACGGTACTGGATTCGCTTCAGCTTCAGAATATGAGTTTTCGCGGCGGATTGAAAACAGAAGCTACCGTACTCGAGAACCGACAGAATCGTTGTACGATACAGCTTTATCAGATCTTCCGGGTGGGCTCCCCACCATGTTCCGGTGATAGTACGCATGAAGTTTATTCGCTGCTGGCATTTCTGATGCAGATACTTAATGTGCTTTCCCCAGGTGCATTTAGAATCGAACCAGACCCCTAGGTATTTATAAGACAAACTTTGAGTTATTATTTTACCCATGAGTTGAAGTGGTATCTGTGCTGGATCACGCTTCCTAGAAAAAAAAAACAACTAACTCTGTTTTCTCCGGGGAGAATTCGATACCCAGCTTTACAGCCCAGGTAGACAAATTGTCTAGGGTATCCTTCAACGGTCCCTGCATGTTGTTCGCCCCTGGTCCTACAAATGAAAAACGGCGTCATCCGCAAGCTGTCTTAGCGTGCAATTTTCCATGAGGCAGCTATTGATATCTCTAACATAAAAATTATAAAAAAGGTGGCTTAAACAAGAGCCCTGGCGGAGACCCTTGTAGCTAATTCGTGAAGTTGTCGAAGACCCATGAGAAAAGCTCATATGTTTCTCAGACAACAAATTGTACAAATAGTTGTTTAATAATGGTGAAAGGACGTCTACACAAACTGAATCAAAAGCCCCCTTAATGTCCATGAAAACTGAACCCATTTGCTCATTTTGAGCATAGGCCAGCTGTATTTCTGTTGAGAGCAGCGCAAGACAATCGCTCGTTCCTTTGCCTCTGCGGAAACCAAATTGTGTATGAGATAGAAAGCCATTAGATTCAATCCATTTGTCGAGCCGATGGAGAATCATCTTCTCTAGCAGCTTCCGTATACACGACAACATCGCAAATGGACGATAAGAGTTGTAATCCGGCGCAGTTTTCCCGGGTTTTGGTATAGCTATAACTCTAACCTGCCTCCATTCATCCGGAACAATATTGTTTTCCAGGAACTGATTAAATAAGTTCAGCAAGCGCCTCTTTACGACGTCTGGGAGGTTTTTCAACAAGTTAAACTTGATTTTATCCATTCCTGGTGCAGAATTGTTGCATGAAAGAAGAGCAAGTGAGAATTCGAGCGTAGAAAAGGGCGCATCCATTTCGTTACGATTGGTTTGAGTATCGCGAGCAATTCGTTGCACCGGAACCGAATCTGGGCACACTTTCTTGGCGAACGCGTAGACCCACCGGGAAGAGCTTTCCTTGTCTTCATTCACCGACGACGCATTTCGCATTCTTCTCCCGACGGTCCAAAGAGTCCTCATCGACGTTTCACGCGATAGCCCTTCGACGAAGTGACGCCAATATCCGCGTTTCTTGGCCTTGGCGAGGCTCTTAAACTTACGCTCAAGAGCAATGTACCGCTCGTAGTTATCTCGCGAACCGCGCTTCCGATATGCTTTAAACGCGACTGATTTTTCACGGTAGACCTCAGTACATTCGTCATCCCACCACGGAGTGGGCGAACGTCGGCGAATTGTTGATCCTGGTACCGGTCTGCGCTGTGCGTCGATCGCACATTTGATGATTAACCCGGATAAAAACCGATACTCTTCCAACGGAGGAAGGACTTCGACCGATTGCTCGCCATCGATGATCGCTTCAGCGTATTTACCCCAGTCGATGCACTTCGTGAGGTCGTACGCAATGTCGATCGAGCGAGATTGACACGAACCATTGGTGATTGAAATTTTGATAGGCAGGTGATCACTACCATGGGGATCTTGAATCACTTTCCACGTGCAATCCAATGATAATGAATTCGAACAGATTGAGAGGTCTAATTTGCTTCCAGGGTTTGGAGGTGGAGCCACGCGTGTTACTTCCCCAGTATTCAAAATAGTCAAGTTGAAGTAGTCCATGAGGTCTAGTATCAATGCAGAACGGTTGTCGTCGTACGGTGACCCCCAGGCTGTACCGTGAGAATTAAAATCTCCTAAGATCAACCGTGGCTCTGGCATTGCGAGGCAAATAGTTGAAAGGTCCCTGCGGGATATTGCCGTATTCGGCGGCAGGTATATGCTGGCTATACTAAAACTTTTGCCTCGAATAGTCACTTGGCATGCAACTACTTCAGGGCCTGTCATCGAGGGGAGATCAATTCTATAAAAGGAGTGGAGCTTATTAATCCCCAACAGCACCCCTCCATATGAGTCCCCTCGATCCTGCCGAATAATGTTAAAATCGTGGAAAGAGAAATCTTTATCAGAAGAGAGCCATGTTTCACAGAGAGCAAATACGTCACAATGCGATTTGTGAACTAAAAACTTAAAAGCGTCCAAATTTTTTAGAATACTTCTACTATTCCATTGTAGTGCTTCGATCATATCCCCGACCTCATTGGATAAATTATCCATCGAAAGATATGATCGAATCAAGAAGAGGCCATTTTGAAGACAGTTTCTTTAGGAGAGGTTTTACAAATGTAAGGATCATGTTGATGAGGTTTCTCGTTGTTAGTGAGACCTCGAAAATGGTGAAGATGAATTCCACAATCCCAGAAAGAGACATTTTTTCAGAGTCTTCGACTTGACACGGTCGAGATTCCGGATGTCTTGGTAGTTGGCGTCCTGGGCAAAAAACTGGAACAACTGGGGTTTTAGATGTTCCCGGAAGTGGCGGAAAGTCACTATCCAGTGGTTTAAAACCTGGAGGAGAAACTTTTTTTTGTATTGCCACCACTTCTTGGATTGTTCAGAGGAGGGTGGGGAGCCTGTTCTACAGTCAGCGCGTTTTGAGATGCTTGCTGACGGTGCCGTTGACGTCTTGCTGTAGCGCGCTTTCTCTTCGCTCCCGTCTGAACAACAGAGTACTCCTCAGCATCCTCAAAGTCTGAGCCATGATCATCAATGGGCAGGGAAGAAAAGATATTGTTGTCAGGTTGGGCTGGTGGAACAGCGGCCGGTGCGATCTTTTTAAGTATCTCTGCATAAGAGCGCTTTGATCGCTGCTGCAACGAACGAATTTCATGTTTCTCCCGCTCTACATACTTCGGGCATGCAGAGAGATCATGTGGAGCTTCCCCACAGCATATACACTTGGGGTCCGTACTGCAGGGACCCTCCACATGTTGCTCACCGCATTTGCCGCATCGTGCTTTGTTACAGCAGTAAGGTGCAGTATGACCAAACTGCTGGCACTTATCACAGTGCATGACCGTCGGTATATAGAGGCGAACAGGTAACCAAAGCTTCCCCAACACGAGGAAATTCGGAAGGGCAGCTCCAGAGAAGATCACACGAAACGAATTTGAAGGCCTTTTTTTGCCGTCGGATGACACATGATTCATTTGCCTGACATCAAGAACCGGAACTGATGGAACAGCACGATTTTTAAACCCACCAGTTCCATGAGCCTTGATGTCAGCGCACGTCAAAAACGGTTCGGTGATCACTCCGGCTATTTCAACTTCGTGCGAGGGAAGATACACATGGTATTCTAACGAAAAGAGCTCTGAGGCAACAATCCTGTTAGCTTCTTCACGATCACTTAGAGTGATGCGAAGCTTACTGCGACTGGGAGAGGTTATTTCCTGAATGCTCCGAAACGACTTTGCCAGATCTTTTTCAATTTGGAATTTATTCAACGGTTTACTCTTGGGCCGAAAAAACTCAGAAAAGGACCTTTAGATCCGGTTGGATAAGCTTTCCGGCGGGGGAGCTTGGAGGAGGATGTACCAGGAGTTGCTTCTGTTGAATTTGGCTCCGAAGCTTTTTCTGTCTCCATTAAGGAAAAATTAGGAAAAGGTTGTAGAATAGGAGGAATATCATCATCCGAGCAATCTAACTCCTCCGAACCCCGGCTCGGATTATTTTCATCCATCGTGGGGACTTAGAACGCCCACGAGGAGAATAAAACAATTGTGTTCAGTTCAATATCAGAAAAAAAAAATAAAAAACAAAATATAATATAAAAATATAGGACACAATAAAGATTTTCGTAACTGATAGGTGGGTTAATTATTTATTTTATTGCCGCGATTTTATTCACCTAAAACATGCTTTAAAAAAATCCACATCCACTATCACAGAGAGAAGAAAAAAAAAATAAAAATATAAAGAAAAATGAGATTATATCCACTTATAGGTGGATTAATCAATAATTTGAAAAAAGAAAAAGAAAGGGAAAATAACAACAACAAAAAAATATAATAATCAAAAAAATACTTATATAATGTTAAGAAAGGTTTCCTGTTATCCGGGAGGATTAATCAACAATATTCTTCGTCGAAAAAAAATTCAAACCAAAGAAAAAAAAATACAAAAAAAAATGTATATAAAAAAATGCAATAAATTTTACCGGAAAAGTACTTCTGCCTGCAAGGGGGATTATCCTCTATCTTCAGTCAGTAGTGGAGCAAAGTAGAAATCAAAAGAAATGTTTACCTATTGTTACACAATTTGGTATGATGCGGCAGCTACTCGTGTCGGTCTGTAGATAGGCTATTGAAAAGCCTCCGGGTGCGTGTGGAACAAAGCCTTGACCGACGCGATGGAATGGTGCGGTGATGATGATGATGATGATGATGATGATGATGATGATGATGATGATGATGATGATGATGATGATAGCCGTCGTGGGGGAGAACGAAATTCTTCACACTTTCGGTGTCGATGACGGGTCGTTGGATGGTCCTTTACAAGGCTCGCTTGTAAAGGCCACTTCCTTCGTTCCGAACGTCACTCTGTGGCACTATCAAACCAGCTGTAACACCAGCTTTAGTGCAGAAAAAAAAACCACGATCGTGGAGAAAAAAAAAAACCAAAAAAGTAATTCGATTGCGGAGCTAACCAAAGTTGAACTTGCACACTCGAACGTTCGACAAGGAATGTATATATATATATATATATATATATATATATATATTTATATATATATATATATATATAAATATATATATATATATATATATTTATATATATATTTATATATATATATATATATATATATATATATATATATATATATATATATATATATATATATATATATATATATATATATATATATATATATATATATATATATATATATATATATATATATATATATATATATATATATATATATATATATATATATATATATATATATATATATATATATATATATATATATATATATATATATATATATATATATATATATATATATATATATATATATATATGAATATATATATATATATATATATATATATATATATATATATATATATATATATATATATATATATATATATATATATATATATATATTATATACTATATATATATATATATATATATATATATATATATATATATATATATATATATATATATATATATATATATATATATACTATATATATATATATATATATATATATATATATATATATATATATATATATATATATGCATATATATATATATATATATATAAATATATATATATATATATATATATATATATATATATATATATATATATATATATATATATATATATATATATATATATATATATATATATATATATATATATATATATATATATATATATATATATATATATATATATATATATATATATATATATATATATATATATATATATATATATATATATATATATATATATATATATATATATATATATATATATATATATATATATATATATATATATATATATATATATATATATATATATATATATATATATATATATATATATATATATATATATATATATATATATATATATAAATATATATATATATATATATATATATATATATATATATATATATATATATATATATATATATATATATATATATATATATATATATATATATATATATATATATATATATATATATATATATATATATATATATATATATATATATATATATATATATATATATATATATATATATATATATATATATATATATATATATATATATATATATATATATATATATATATATATATATATATATATATATATATATATATATATATATATATATATATATATATATATATATATATATATATATATATATATATATATATATATATATAAATATATATATATATATATATATATATATATATATATATATATATATATATATATATATATATATATATATATATATATATATATATATATATATATATATATATATATATATATATATATATATATATATATATATATATATATATATATATATATATATATATATATATATATATATATATATATATATATATATATATATATATATATATATATATATATATATATATATATATATATATATATATATATATATATATATATATATACCTTGTGATCAAAAAGTTCCGGTAATTTGAAAAAAAAACGCATTTATTTCAATTTTTAATTGATATCTTTATTATCGCCTTCAAAGTACTCGCCATTAGAGGCAACACACATATGCCAGCGCTTTATCCAATCATCCATACATTTTTTATAGGCCGATGAATGTATGGCTTTCAGTTCTTCCAGCGAATTCTTTTTTATCGCATCAATCGATTCAAAACGCCTACCTCTGAGCGGAATTTTCAGTTTTGGGAAGAGAAAGAAGTCGCACGGGGCAAGGTCTGGTGAATATGGTGCTTGTTTGATGGTATTGGTGGAGTTCTTGGCCAAAAATTCACAAATAGTGAGCGCGGTGTGTGATGGAGCGTTATCGTGGTGTAAAATCCACGAATTATTGCGCCACAATTCTGGCCTCTTCTTTCGAATTGCCTCACGCAAACGTCTCATAACTTGTAAATAATACTCTTTGTTAACCGTTCGACCTTCTGGAAGGAATTCAGAATGGACGACACCGCGAAAATCAAAGAAAACGGTCAGTAAAACTTTAATTTTGGAGCGACTTTGTCGTGATTTTTTTGGTTTCGGCTCATCTTCGGCGCGCCATTCGGACGATTGTTGACTTGTGAGCATATCAAATTCATATACCCACGTTTCATCACCAGTTATGATGCGTTCCATGAATGTGGGATCGCTATCTGCGTTCGCAATCATCTGTTTAGCGACCTCAACTCGATGCTGTTTTTGCAAAAAATTCAGCTCTTTTGGAACAAGTCGTGCTTCAATGCGTTTCATGCCCAGAATTTCCGTCAAAATGTGTTCGGTCGATCCAAATGAGATATCAAGGAGTGCAGCTATCTCCCGAATGCTAATTGAGCGGTTTTCCATAACTAAATTCTTCACGGAAGCGATGTTTTCATCGGTAGTTGAGGTCGATGGTCGTCCAGAACGCGGCATGTCACTCACGCTTTCACGGCCTTCTTTAAAGTCTTTGTGCCAAACAAATGTACGATTTTGTGACATAGAGTCCTCACCAAAGGCTTTTTGCAACATTCTGAGCGTTTCCGCTGCAGAAAATCCGTTTGCAACACAAAATTTCACACAAACGCGTTGTTCCAATTTTTTATCCATGGTAAAAATCGCCGAGCGTCTATTTTTCGACTAACAAAAGCAGTTGTCAAAACAAAACTAATGGATAATTTGCTCTCACACTTTGACAGAATATCAGAACTAGTGTTGCCATCTTACACTAAAAAGATTTTACTGAAAAAATAAAGGCGGCCTTTTTAAATTGAAAATTACCGGAACTTTTTGATCACAAGGTATATATATATATATATATATATATATATATATATATATATATATATATATATATATATATATATATATATATATATAAGTAGCTGAACATATATTCAATGAAACTAAATGTAGCGGAAAGCATAGCAATCCACAAACAAAATCCCAAAATTTGCTTAGCAAGGGTCAAGGAAACGGCTGTTTAAATTTATACCTTCATCACAAAAACAACTAACTAAACAACACAACACCAATTTGACTACCTTCAAACGAAGAAGTAATAAATAACCTTGTTGGTATCAAACAACATTTTAGGTAACAAACAAACACATAAACACACTCAAGTACCTCCCCTACCTCACACACTGCGGTACCAACAAACCTACTATAAATACTAGACCTACTGTGATGTTCCCTTCAAGTCGAGCACTCGAAGTCTGTAAGTAAGCTTCCAGTAGAATTAAAAGGAATTTGCTCGCGTGTACTAGCAAAAATTTGAGAAAAGTGTTTCAATGTTTTATTTTTTATTTTTAAAAAGTGATCAAATGAAGTGTTAATTTTAAACGTTTAATACAATGAAGCACGAATGCTCAAATTGCCATGTTTGGAGTAATAGTTACAAGAAAGTTACTCCTAAACTATATGGTTATGCAGCGGAAAGGAGAATAAAATTGGATAAAAGCTGTTAACATTTGTAATACCTGCTATTGCAGACTTTATCGCTTTATCAAGAAAGAAAACGAGCCAGCAACTCCAAGTGCAGTTATTCTAGAATGTGGAAATCAAGAACTCACCGTTTCTGAACCATCGAAACTTGATGATCTCGCCGTTGCCGGACCATCAGCAATCACCGAGCTTCGTACCGAAATCAAACAATTGAATATGAAACCAACAGCACCAGCACCTGCATCTGCGTTGACAAATGCAAACAACTGTTGGCCTTTAATTGATCCACGCCGAGCTAATAAGCGCCCCCGCGATTTCCCGATGGTACCAGAAAAATGACGAGTTGGGTCTAAGCAACCGCAAGACGACGTTGTTTCTGTCCCCATCTTTAATGATACAAGGGATCAGAAATTTTGGTTGTACCTGTCGAGGATTAGACCAGATGTTACCAATGATGCAGTCTGTAGCATGGTAAAAGCCAATCTCGCATTGGAGCTTGATCCAGATGTGCTGAAACTTGTCCTTAAGGATAAGGACATCAGCATGTTGAATTTCGTGTCCTTCAAGATTGGATTAGATCCATCATTGAAATCCAAGGCGCTGGATCCAGCAACTTGGCCTGCGGGATTGTTGTTCAGGGAATTTGAAGACTATGGTTCTCAAAAATTTCGTATTCCACTGAAAACCAGGAGACCAATGACACCACTGCTTCAACCACAGGAGACATCGCCATATGTCACCTCGGTCATGAATTTCAATTAGGATTTTTTTACCCGGGACGCACCAGTATTTGCACGTTGGAAGCCCCGTATCCCCCCATCACAGTCGAGCCATTCCTGCCAGCGTTCATCAGTCGTCCCGGTCCTGTGTTTGAGTCAGGAGAAGGGGTCTTCCAGCCTGTCATTACAGGCAAGTATGATTTTAACAGCCATTATTCGCCACCTGATGAAGCTATTCCCCTTAGACAATCAGCGACGAATCAACAATTTTATGCGAATCGACAACTACCGGGATGCAAGCCTGTTAGCCGTAAGGAAGCCCCAAGTCCCCTCACCACAGTCGAGCATTTCCTGCCAGCGGTCAACAATCATCCCGGACCTGTGTGTGAGGACGGAGGAGGGGTCTTCCAAACACCAAATGCAGGCAAGTATACATCCGATTTGAATAATTCGCTCCCTGAATCGTCTGCTGGTCGTAGGTTCTCTACGCCTGCTCATTCCACAATATCCGGCAGAGTTACGGGAGCTGCGCACAAAACTGGACGACTTCTACACTGCGGCGAACGAGTCTTCGTTTGAGATATTGGTTCTCACAGAAACCTGGCTGGACGACGCTATCGAATCCCGCATGCTGTTTGACGAGAGCTACACGGTCTACCGATGTGACCGTAATCCACTAACCAGCAACAAGAAACGTTTCGGAGGTGTATTAATTGATGTGCATAACAGTTTATCATCGTCGACACTGGAGGTAAATGATCATACTATTGAACATGTTTGGGTCACTATTAAGCTTAGCCATTACTCGCTTATTGTCGGTGGTATCTACATACCTCCAGATATGGCGAGTGATCATTTGATTTTACGCCGTCATGCTGCTTGTGTGGAGGAAATTTCGATGGCCACTGCGGACGGTGACAAACTCGCTATATTAGGGGACTTCAATTTACCTAGTTTACGATGGACACGACTTGATGCGCCGTTTTATATTGTTGAACGTTCTAATTTAACTTTATCTCGATCATGTACTACCTTGTTGGATTGCATGTATTCGAACGGCTTAGAACAAGTCAACGATATCAAGAATCATGCAGGAAACACGCTTGACCTTGTTCTTGTTAATGATTCGTTTGGGAGACAATTTGAGCTCGAAGAAGCTGTCGAACCACTAATTTCCGTTGATCCGCCTCATCCTCCCCTTATTTTGATCGTTCAAAGCGATATTGAAACATATAGTGCCAACAACAGATATGATCTTGCTGCCTTTGACTTCAAAAATGCTAACTATGATGTCATGAGTGTTGACTAGTGTAACTGCTGAATTTATATTTACTCATTATAACCCTCTATTGAATACTCGCTAATAAACGTGTACCTTTTCTTTTCTGTTATTCAAACCTACCCAAAACACACGTGTTTATTTTTCGCTCTGCAAATTCCCATAGGTTATGGGCCCAGAAAAATAAAACGTTTATTGCGCGATTAAATAGTTAGTTCCGAGTCAGTTTTCGCGAGTGCCGTGTCGGAAGATTCCGTAATGTCGACGGATTCGAATGCACAGGGTGCAGTCGGTGGAGCGGGATCGTTTAGTGCCGGAGGAGGTACAGTCGACGGAGCAGCGAACGTAAACATTGGCGCAGGAGGAGGAAGCATTTCGTTGCCGGCAGTGGATAAGTTGCGTGGCCGGGAGAACTATTCAACATGGTCGTTTGCCACTAAGATGCTGATGATCCGGGAAGGCACTTGGGACGCAGTAATACGACAGGAACAGGATCCGGAAGATGCACATACGCTGCGGGCGTTAGCGACGATATGCCTGAGCATTGAGCCAATTAATTATAGCCTGGTGCAGAGTGCGAAAACGGCAAAGCAAGCGTGGAAGAATCTACAGAATGCTTTTCGGGACGACGGAATGACCAGACGGATAGGTTTGCTTCGGAAGTTGACCAATATTCGATTCTCGGAGTGTTCGTCGGTGGAGGAGTATGTTCACGAGTTGATGTCGACCAGTCACAAGTTGACGGAAGTTGGTTTCGTGGTCGATGATACCTGGCTTGCGTGTCTGTTGCTAATGGGTTTGCCGGAAGCATACGAACCCATGATTATGGGTCTCGAAGCGTCAGGAACTCGGATCACGGCGGACGCAGTCAAAACAAAGATCCTCCAGGATGTGAAGATTGGTGGTGTTTCGACGGGAGACTGCAAGCAGGAAGCATTTTACAGCAAGAAGAAGCCCGTCAACAACAAGAAGAAGACCGACAAATCGAAGATCCAGTGCTACAGGTGCAAGCAATTTGGTCATTTTGCTTCGGAATGCCAGCAGAAAGGATCGATTGAACCGAAGGATAAGCAGGACAAATCGGGAAAAAGGAATGCAGCGATGACCACATTCGAGAACTCGAAGAAAAGTGAGTCGGATTGGTTTTTCGATTCAGGTGCCACATCGCACATGTGCGGCAGTAAGGCGTTATTGCAGAATGTGCGGGAAGCGTCGCAGCGCGTGAGTGTGGCCAACGATGTTGAACTATCCGTGATTGCTACCGGGAATGTGGAGCTGGAGGCGGACATTGGAGGAGAGCCGTATGATTTGGCAATTTCCGATGTTTTGTACGTTCCGGAGATTGCGATCAACCTTCTTTCGGTGAGTAGGATATGCAGTAAGGGCTACAGCGTTCAGTTCACCAAGGATACGTGCGAAGTGTGGTCCAATAATGGTGATTTGGTTGCCGTTGGACAGGAAACAAGTGGACTGTACAAACTGTGCTTGACCAACAAGCAAATCTCGTGCGCTGTGAAGTCAAAAGGTGACATCATACTGTGGCATCGCAGAATGGGGCATCTCAATGAACAAAGTTTGATGAAGCTCCGGAATTTGGCAGACGGAGTTGATTTCGGTAATGCCAAAATTCCTACGTGTGTGACGTGCCTCGAAGGAAAACATTTTCGACAGCCGTTCAACAACGAAGGCACACGAGCGACCGAAGTGCTAGAACTAGTACACTCGGACCTGTGTGGTCCGATGGAGCAAGAGTCAATCGCCGGTAGCAGATACTTTCTGTCGCTAATCGACGATGCCAGTCGCAAACTGGTCGTGTACTTTCTGAAGTCAAAAACAGAGGTACTTGACTGCTTCAAGGAATACAAAGCCCTAATGGAGAACCAGACCGGGCAGAGGATTAAGGCACTTCGCACCGACAATGGAACCGAATACGTCAACAAGGAGATGAAGCGTGTTTTGCGCAGTTACGGTATTCGTCACGAAACGACTGTACCGTATAACCCCGAGCAAAACGGGCTGGCGGAGCGCATGAATAGGACCGTTGTTGAGAAGGCTCGTTGTTTGTTGCTGGACGCAGGCCTGGACAAGCGCTTCTGGGCGGAAGCTACAGCGATGGCGACTTTCTTGATAAACCGATCGCCCACCAAGGGTGTTCCGGTGACACCGGAGGAGCGTTTCACCGGAAATCGACCGGATCTATCCGGACTGAAGGTTTTTGGCGCTAAGGTGATGTGCTACATTCCCAAGCAGCGCAGGCAAAAGTGGGATGCAAAGTCTGAGCCGGGAATCTTTGTTGGCTTTGCATACCAGTCGAAAGGATATCGAGTGTACCTACCGAGGACGAAATCGGTTCAGATTGTTCGAGATGCAGTTTTCCTGAGCGAAGAAGAGCAGTTTTCGACAGAAGTTCCAGTGGATGTATTTCCGGAAAGTCGAACAATGGTGCAGCAGATGCTGATCAGTGAACCGAAAGCAGGAGGAGTAGACCGACCACCGGTACAGCTTGATGACGAAGTGGGTGACGGAGCTGATGAAGAACCCGAAGATGATGCAGAAGCCGATAACGACGATGGCTACGGGCCGTTGTACATCAGTGCATCCGAATCTCTGGAATCACCATCAGCAGAAGCCGTCGCGCTCCCTTCACAATCTGTAGATCCGCTCGCGATCAGGCGCAGTGAACGGGAGCGCAGTATACCAGGCAAGTATCACGATTATGATATGACTTTCAGTGTTATTCCTAAAAGATTGTCCGTGTCTCAGGAACTACCGACCGATGGCGGCGCTGGTTTGAGCACTGCCGAGCCGCAGTCCTTTCAAGATGCAATGGCATCCGGTGAGAAGCAGTTGTGGCAACGCGCTATGGAGGAGGAGTTCCACGCACTGATGACGAACAAAACCTGGGAGCTGACAAACCTACCACCAGATCGCAAGGCTTTGAAGTGCAGATGGGTGCTGAAGAAAAAGATGAACTCCGATGGATCATTGGACCGTCACAAAGCTCGTCTCGTGATTAAGGGGTTTTCTCAAGTCAAGGGCATTGACTACACCGAGACGTACTCACCTGTGGTCAGATATGCCAGTGTCCGGTACCTGATGGCCATGGCAGCGCAGCTGAACTTACGGGTCCATCAGATGGATGCAGTCACCGCCTTTCTGCAAGGGGACCTGTCAGGAGAGGAAATTTTCATGGAACAACCGGAAGGGTTTGTTCAGGGAGATCCACGAAAGGTTTGCCGACTAAAAAGGGCGCTGTACGGCCTTAAGCAGGCCAGCCGTGTCTGGAACGTGAAACTCGACACAGAGCTGAGGAAGATCGGCTTGAAACGTTCCAGCTATGATCCATGTGTATATCTCATGACGAACGGGAAGCGGATCATTATCATCGCAGTATATGTTGATGATTTACTGCTCTTCACGAACGATCCAGAGTGGCTTAATGCGGTGAAGCGTCAGCTGTCAGAAAAGTTCCATATGAAGGATTTGGGTGAGGCCAGACAGGTGCTCGGAATGCGGATCAGCAGGACTTGTGACACCATTTCGATGGACCAGCAAAGATACATTGAGGAGTTGCTTGTAAAGTTCAACATGGTGGACTGTAATCCGACGTCGACGCCAGCGGAAGTGAACCAGCGACTTGTGAAAGCAATGAGCCCAAAGACGCAGCAGGAGCAGGAGAGAATGCAGAACATTCCGTACCGTGAGTTAGTGGGCGGACTGCAGTTTTTGGCGCAATGTACTCGTCCTGACATCGCATACGCGGTTAACGCAGTCAGCAGCTTCTGCAGCAATCCTGGTGAAGCCCATTGGACGGCGGCCAAGCGTATCTTACGTTACCTTCAAGGTACGAAAACGCAGGGATTGACCTTCCGAAAGGTGTCTGATGCGGCGTTTGAAGGGTACAGTGATGCGGACTGGGGAAACGACCCCGATTCACGACGATCGGTCACGGGATACCTGTTTCAGTTTGGAGGTGGGTCAGTATCGTGGAGCAGCAGAAGACAACCAACTGTAGCGCTCTCTACGATGGAAGCCGAATATATGGCGTTGTCAGCGGCATCGCAGGAGGCATTGTGGTGGCGTGGCTTTCGTGCGGAGATACTCGGCAGAAGGGAACCGATAACTATTCACTGTGACAACCGTAGTACAATGTGCCTAGCAGAGAAGGAAATCGGATATTCGCCGAGAAGTAAGCACATTGATGTGCGACATCATTTTGTGCGAGAACAGTTGGAGAATCGTACAATCCAATTGAAGTACATCAGTTCGGGTGACCAGAAAGCAGACGCGCTCACAAAACCCGTTGCTGGTCAGATGAAGACAGTGTTCGGGATTTCGAAAATTCACAGTTAAGGGGGAGTGTTGACTAGTGTAACTGCTGAATTTATATTTACTCATTACCCTCTATTGAATACTCGCTAATAAACGTGTACCTTTTTTTTCTGTTATTCAAACCTACCCAAAACACACGTGTTTATTTTTCGCTCTGCAAATTCCCATAACGCGTGTTCTAAATTACTGGAAATAGTTGTATCTAACTACATGTGTTCTCGTGTGAAACAATACATCAGCCCTAAGCAGCATGGATTCTTTCCTGGACGAAGCGTAACAACTAATCTCGTGGAATTTTCATCGTTATGTATACAAAACGTTGGACAAGGGATGCAGATTGATGCCGTTTACACCGATTTGAAAGCAGCATTTGATCGAGTTAGTCACGCGATTCTATTAGCGAAACTTGAAAAGCTTGGAGCTTCCGCTCAGCTCGTTGCATGGCTTAGGTCTTACCTGTGTGGTAGAAAACTTTCAGTTAAAATTGGCTCAGCTGTCTCTGACTGGTTCACTAACGGCTCTGGCGTCTCACAGGGAAGCAACTTGGGTCCGTTGCTATTCTCGCTTTTCTTCAATGATGTCGCCTTGCACCTTGGTGAAGATTTCTGCATACTATATGCCGATGATATGAAAATATACATGATTGTTGAAAGTGTTTCGGACTGTATCGAATTGCAAAATCTTCTTAATCGGCTTAGCGCCTGGTGTCGTGCAAATAGGATGACACTCAGTGTCCCGAAATGTTCAGTAATTAGTTTTCAACGAAAAAAACTACCTCTCATTTAATGAAATACATATTTCTGTATAACTCGAGAACTGATAAAGCAAACAAACCCAAATTTAGCATGCGGAAGTTTATGGAGGCAAGAAATGTTTTTATGGTAGTTTGAGACCCCTCCCCTCTCTATAAAGGGAGGCTCCCATACAAATGAAATACATATTTCTGTATAACTCGAGAACTGATCAAGCAAAGAAACCCAAATTTAGCTTGCGGAAGTTTTTGGAGGCAAGAAATGTTTTTATGGTAGTTTGAGACCCCTCCCCTCTCTAGAAAGGGAGGCTCCCATACAAATGAAACACATATTTCTGTATAACTCGAGAACTGATCAAGCAAAGAAACCCAAATTTAGCATGCGGAAGTTTTTGGAGGCAAGAAATGTTTTTATGGTAGTTTGAGACCCCTCTCCTCTCTATAAAGGGAGGCTCCCATACAAATGAAATACATATTTCTGTATAACTCGAGAACTGATCAAGCAAACAAACCCAAATTTAGCATGCGGAAGTTTTTGGAGGCAAGAAATGTTTTTATGGTAGTTTGAGACCCCTCCCCTCTCTATAAAGGGAGGCTCCCATACAAATGAAACACATATTTCTGTATAGCTCGAGAACTGATCAAGCAAAGAAACCCAAATTTAGCATGCGGAAGTTTTTGAAGGCAAGAAATGTTTTTATGGTTGTTTGAGACCCCTCCCCTCTCTATAAAGGGAGGCTCCCATACAAATGAATCACATATTTCTGTATAACTCGAGAACTGATCAAGCAAAGAAACCCAAATTTAGCATGCGGAAGTTTATGGAGGCAAGAAATGTGTTTATGGTAGTTTGAGACCCCTCCCCTCTCTATAAAAGGAGGCTCCCATACAAATGAAACACAAGTTTCTGCATAACTCTAGAACTAATCAAGTTAATGGAACCAAATTTGGCAGGTAGAGGTTTTTGAAGGCAAGAAATGTTTCTAAAGTAACTCAAGACCCCTCCGCCCTCTGTAAGAGGGGGGCTCTCATGCTAATGAAACACAAATTTGTGCATAACTCGAGAACCAATCAAGCATATGGAACCAAATTTGGCATGTGGAGGTTTTTGGAGGAGAGAAATGTTTCCATGGAAGTTTGAGATTCCTACGCCATCTGGAAGGGGGAGGGAGGGGGGGTTTACATACAAATGCAACACAAATTTCTGCCTAACTCGAGAACTAATCAAGCAAATGGAACCACATTTGGCAGGTGGAGGTTTTGGAAGGCAAGAAATGTTTCTAAGTTGACTCGAGCCCCTCCCTTCTCTGAAAGGAGGGCTCATATACAAATGAAACACAAATTTCGGAATAACTCGAGAACTTATCAAGTTAATGGAACCCAATTTGGCATTTGGAGGTTTTCGAAGGCAAAAAATGTTTCTAAGGTGGTTTGAGACACCTCCGCCTTCTGGAAGGGTAGACTCCCATAAAAATAAAACATAATTTTTAGCATAACTCGAGAGCCAATGAAGCAAATGAAACCAAATTTGGCATGTTGAGGTTTTTTGAGGCAAGAAATGTTTCTATAGCAGTTCAATACCCCTCCCCATTTTGAAGGGGAGGGGGGCTCCCCCTACAAATAAAAAGCAAATTTCTGCATGACTCGAGAACTAATCAAGTAAATGAAACCACTTTTAGCATATGGAGGTTTTTGGAGGCTAGATTTCTATATACATAAAAATGAATTTCTGTCTGTCAGACCCTTATAGACACGGAAAGTTCTGAACCGACCAACGTGAAAATTTATATGATGGGGTTTTTGGGGCTGGTGAAGGTTCTTATGATTATTTGAGACCCCTTCTCTCTCAGGAAGGGGCGCTCTCATACAAATGAGACACAAATTTCATCATAACCCGAGACCTAATCAAGCAAATCGAATCAAATTTAGCATGTGGGGGGTTTTTGAAGGCAAGAATGTTTCTATGGTAGTTCAAGATAATATAACCCCTCCCAAAATTTTCAAAATAACACAGCAATGAGGGGGGGCGGGGGGGCTTCAAACAAATGAAACTCACATTTTTATTATAATCGATGAGCCCAGTGTGATGGTTCGAGAACAAATTAAGCAAATGGAACCAAATTTGGCATGTGGAGGGTTTTGAAGTCAATGATTGTATGGTGGTTTGAGAAACCACCCCCCTCTGGAAGGGAGGGCTCCCATATAAATGAAACACAAATTTCAACCAAAAATGAGAATTATCCAGGTTACTTAAACACAAACCGTGTATTTCTCGGGTAAGAAGCATGTTTTGATAGAAGTTTGAACCCCTGCTTATTCAAGAAGAAAAAAACTCATTTCGAAAAAAAAACCATAAACGTGACAGTTATATTAAATTTTCCTTCATTTAGTTGCAAGCGTAGCTGCGCAAGCACCTGGTTCAGCTAGTATATATATATATATATACAAATATTATATATATATATATATATATATATATATATATATATATATATATATATATATATATATATATATATATATATATATATATATATATATATATATATATATATATATATATATATATATATATATATATATATATATATATATATATATATATATATATATATATATATATATATATATATATATATATATATATATATATATATATATATATATATATATATATATATATATATATATATATATATATATATATATATATATATATATATATATATATATATATATATATATATATATATATATATATATATATATATATATATATATATATATATATATATATATATATATATATATATATATATATATATATATATATATATATATATATATATATATATATATATATATATATATATATATATATATATATATATATATATATATATATATATATATATATATATATATATATATATCATATATATATATATATATAAATATATCATAACTTCTTACCACTGTATCTATTTGCAATATCTTTATATATATAAATCTATTATATCTATATATATATATATATATTGATTAATATATATTAATATACTATAATATATAATATTATATATATATTATATATATTATATAAATATTAGAAAATATATATATATATATATATATATATAAATATTCATACATATATATATATATCATATATATATATATATATATAAGCCTTTTTTGAGTTATAGTTTTTTGAAAATTTCAAGTTTTTTTTCCCATACACACATGGAACGAGCATCATTTTCCATCAATTCAAAATAACTGCGGGAATTATTTCATTGTAGTTATTTTATTTTAAATCAAAAGTAGCTGAACATATATTCAATGAAACTAAATGTAGCGGAAAGCATAGCAATCCACAAACAAAATCCCAAAATTTGCTTAGCAAGGGTCAAGGAAACGGATATTCGTGGCTGTTTAAATTTATACCTTCATCACAAAAACAACTAACTAAACAACTCAACACCAATTTGACTACCTTCAAACGAAGTAATAATAAATAACCTTGTTGGTATCAAACAACATTTTAGGTAACAAACAAACACATAAACACACTCAAGTACCTCCCCTACCTCACACACTGCGGTACCAACAAACCTACTATAAATACTAGACCTACTGTGATGTTCCCTTCAAGTCGAGCACTCGAAGTCTGTAAGTAAGCTTCCAGTAGAATTAAAAGGAATTTGCTCGCGTGTACTAGCAAAAATTTGAGAAAAGTGTTTCAATGTTTTATTTTTTATTTTTAAAAAGTGATCAAATGAAGTGTTAATTTTAAACGTTTAATACAATGAAGCACGAATGCTCAAATTGCCATGTTTGGAGTAATAGTTACAAGAAAGTTACTCCTAAACTATATGGTTATGCAGCGGAAAGGAGAATAAAATTGGATAAAAGCTGTTCCTACATTTGTAATACCTGCTATTGCAGACTTTATCGCTTTATCAAGAAAGAAAACGAGCCAGCAACTCCAAGTGCAGTTAATCTAGAATGTGGAAATCAAGAACTCACCGTTTCTGAACCATCGAAACTTGATGATCTCGCCGTTGCCGGACCATCAGCCACCACTAATTTCGCCGTGGCCGGACCATCTAGAGTGAACAATTTCGCCGCACCAGCAAACATCAATAATGGTGGTTTCGAAAATAATCGATCCCAATGCCGCTGGATCATCGGAAATTGACGCTGTTCCTAGTGTTGGTAAGTAGAATAATCTCTTCTTTTTGTTTATTCAGACGTCATGATTTGCTACGTTATACAAGTTGTACTCGATTATTCAGAAAATTGAAAAAAATATCAGTTCCGTATAATCTTACCTAATCCTACCTGGTAGCTCAATTTGTAGAGCAGTTGCCTATCATACTTCAAATAATCGAATACAATCTGTATTACATTATACACATAAAAATGTTCCTAACTAATTGTGATATTTTTCCATCTTGTTTTCAGAATCTTTGTTTTCTTTGGAATCAACGAGTGCTGAATCAATTGGTAGCGCTGCTGCCCAGAAACCCGGAGACAGACAGGAAATTCTTCAACAGATGAAGGCAAAATTTGATGAAACATCTGACAGAAACGATCGATATAGGATTCTAACTTCTCTCCCCAAATCCTGGACTGCCTACAAAATTATGCAAGAATTCGGTGTGCTCAACGTGCAAAGGAATTACAGATTGAAAAAGGTTTTATGAGCACACCGGAGACCAGAGTAAATATGTTATCTTTGAGCGATGATACTCTAACTGTAGTTAGGGACTTTTATAATAGTGACGAGATAAGCAGAGCATGTCCTGGGAAAAGGGATTTCGTTATTGAAAATATGGCAGAAGAAAAAGTGCATGTTCAGCGCAGGTTACTTTTATGTAACCTTCGTGAAATTTATTTGATTTTCAAAGAGCAATATCCTACTTTTAAAATTGGATTTTCAATGTTTTCCAGCAGCCGCCCAAAAAATTGTATTCTGGCTGGTTCAAGTGGAACGCATACTGTCTGCGTATGCATTTATCATCAGAATGTTAAATTAATGTTTAAAACCCTTAAGGGTAAGAAACTTATTCCTAACCATTTAAAAACGTATCATGACTTGTTTTTTAAAATACTATGTGAAAATCCTACAGAGAAATGTTGGTTGAAAGCCTGTGATCATTGCCTGGGTACGCAGACACTGGAGAATGACCTGGTGAATTTTCTTGAAAATATCGATTCCTTAGAATTTAAGCAATGGAAGCAAACAGATCATTGTCATCTAAATTCAATGCGAATGGATGCAGAAGAGTTTGTGGAAACATTTTTAGAAAAATTAAGCGAATTATCTCCGCATAATTTTATTGCAGAGCAACAAGGTAACTACTTAAAACAACTAAAAATTAATTTGGAACCAACTGACTGCATTATAATTGCTGACTTCTCTGAAAATTACTCTTTTGTTAACAAATTGTGTGAATTTCATCAAAAAAAAAGCTACCTCACCTGAAAAATATCCATTTTTTTTTCTGATGGATCAGGCAGTCAATACAAAAATAAGATGACTGCTTTCAATTTGTGCCACATGTACAAGGACTTCGGTCTTAATGCAGAGTGGAACTTTTTTGCCACTTGCCATGGAAAAGGGCCTTGTGACGCTTTAGGAGGTGTTCTAAAGCGAAACGCTTCAAAAGCAAGTTTACAAGGCCATCATATTACAACTGCATACGAACTTTACTCTTGGGCTGTTTCTAAAGTAGATTCCAAAATATATTACGAGCTTTTCTCGGAAAAAGATTACAATGCAATGGAAAAGAAAATAAAGAACCGTTATACTCGTGTAAAACAAATCTCTGGGACACAATCGTTTCATTACTTTAAGCCACAAAGTGAAAATTACATTATCGTGAAACGGTTTTCTTGGATGTCCGTTACGTTGGATAGTAGAAGAAGGATAGAAGAAGAAGAAGAAGGAAAACATGAATATATATTATATGGACAACATGCTGGTTAACATCCATACCTCTCACGCCAAAGTCATGAGTCCGAATCTAACCCCCGAACAAGTTACGAAAATACCCAAAGGTATTTGAGTGACTACGACGGTAGATGAACCAGCCCAGGGCTGAAAATCTCGATAATAAAAGAATAAAAAATGGAATATGTATCATATTTTTGTTTCTTTTTCTTCTTTCTTCTTTCTTAGCATATCAAGCTTATTGCTTTCGCAATTAGCTTATTTCTTGCTCTCAACTTAGTGTTCTTAATGCTTTTCCACTGTAATCCATTCAGAGCTTTCGATACCAGGTACCATTTTTGCATTAGTATGATTGTATGGCAAGTACAATTATGCCCTATGCCAAGGGAGTCGAGAAATTTTCCTTAACGAAAAGTTCCTAGACTAGACCGGGATTCGAACCTTGAATATAGATATATACAGTGACGGACAATACAATAATACCAATTAGTATGATTGTATGGCAAGTACAATTATACCCTATGCCATGGGAGTCGAGAAATTTTCCTTAACGAAAAGTTCCTAGATTAGACCGGGATTCGAACCCCGAATATAGATATGAAGATTGGACTCGGAAAAAAGGTAACACTTTGTTTTGGGTGTAACTTTTTATCGCGTGAGTAAAAATTAATGAAATTTTGCGTAATACTAGTTTAGAGTGTAATGTTTATGTGAGCAAAATTTTCAGTCAGTCGCACAGATGGATCGGCAAAAGGCTTGGAATCCACCATTCCACCGTGTCACGCGTTGTGAAGATGTTCCAGGAGACGAAGACCATCGAGCGGCGCGCTGGAAGCGGCCGAAAACCGAAAACGGAATACCCAGAGAAGGCGCGGAAGATAAGGCAGTACTTTAAGAATAACCCGAACTTTTCCACCCGAGACGTGGTCAAAAAGGTCAATTCGTCGAAGTGGTTCGTCCAGCAGACCATGAAGCGGGCTGGGCTACGTGTTTTTTAGGTCAGGAAGGCGCCAAACCGGACTAAAAAGCAAATCACGGTGGCCAAATTGCGTGCGCGGAAGCTGTACCGTGAGTGGCTGGTCAAACCAGGCTGTCTCGTAAGGACGACGAGACATATATCAAGGCGGACACCAAGCAAATCCCCGGCCTCGAGTTTTTTGTCGGTACGTCCCGCATGGAGGTTCCGGAAAAGTTCCGGAAGAGAAAGATGGACAAATTCGCGAAGATGTACTTGTTGTGGCAGGCGATCTGCGAGTGCGGACGGTACAGCAAGCCGTTCGTTACAACCGGCACCATAAACGGGCAGATTTATCGAGAGGAATGCTAGCAGAAGCGCTTGTTGCCCTTCCTCCGCTCTCACCGTAGTCCCACGCTGTTCTGGCCGGATCTCACTTCGTGCCATTACGCCAAGCCTGTAATGGATTGGTACGAAGCGAAGGGCGTTAATGTGGTCCCGAAGGAGGCGAACCCGACAAATACACCAGAACTTCGTCCGATCGAAAAGTTTTGGGCGATAATGAAGAAGAAGTTGAAGAAAAGCGGAAAAACATTCAAAACCGATGAAGCTTTGAATAAAAACTGGGAGAAATTTTGTAAGGAAGATGGACAAAGACTCGCCAAGATCTCATGAGCAGTGTTAAGAGAAATGTACGAGCATTCAGCTTGGGGGAGGAAATTCAATAAATAAATTATGCGAAAACATAGCTAATATATAGTTATTTAATCCCTGAACATTTGAGAAGTATCCGATTTAAAATGAATGTTTGGTGATCATTTTTTTGTGTCTCATTTTTTCCGAGTCCAGTCTTTATATAGTGACGGACAATACAATAAGACCAAAGCCTGATTTTCATACAAAGTGGTCATGTTAGGGGGCTTGGCTTTCATTTTTTGGGGCCCAATTGGGGGGAATTTGGGGGGTTTTTCCCAAAAATTTTGAGACACCACAAAAAACAAAACAGTAAAACCACTTTTTTTGTTTTCGAAAGGGTGTGTGGGTTTTGGGATTTTGTATTTTATTTTCCACTCTTTATTATGGCCTAAAATATGGGAATAAAAGGGGGTTATTGTTTTGTCGTAGGTGGTGTCTGTTGTTTCTGAAAGTGGTGAATGAAAAAGTATGAATTTATTAAAGATGAAAATTCAGGTTATTTCTAGGCTATTGCCAAAATTTCAGTTCAATTACTTCACGGGAAAGTGAAAGACAAGCCTCCAAACATGACCATTTTGTATGAAAATCGGGCTTCGTTCTTATTGTATTGTCCGGCACTATATATATAAGTTTATTTCTAATCATTCGGACATGGGTTTTTAAAAAGAAACTACAAAACCTACTGCACTCGATCATTGTCAAGAATGGAATGAATTTATTCAAGTTTATGGTTACATCAATTAGTCTGGGTATTCTTATTTAGAAAGTGTATATAAAATGGACTTATATTTATGTACGGATGTCGGTGTAGGATTCTGCTGATGTTAGCGGGTACGTGTGGTGCTGATGGCTCGCGGCATCGTCGTCGTCTTCGTCGTCGGTACTGCTGACTGTTGGTTTCTGGTTACGGGTAAAGCAATGCTGATGTTGTTGATTCGGTTAGCCATCGTAGGTGAGGCTAAGTGTTTGTTACTTGGTTCTGGTTGGATCCGTTCCATAACTGCTCCCTCTTGAAGAACGGATCGTCTCGGTTCGTTTTGACTACGTGGTTTTGTTATGTTTGTAAATTGATCCTTCGATAGGTAGAGTATTAAAACGATGACAATAGCTATAATTGTTAATGATATTCCAACAGTTGAGGTTTTCTGCTGTTCGTGTAAAAATTGTAGTTGTTTTCTGGTTTGTAAGTTGATTTCCTTCAGTTTCTGCAGTGTGAAATTTGTGCTGATTGATTTACCGGTTATTTCTAATCCATCTAATGGGATTATTATTGGTTGTTGTTTCGAGACATATTCAATGTCGGTGAATGATGTATGATTGACGGTAACAGTACAATTTCGAAAATATATTAGTGTGTTTCCAGATATGGTTCGGTTCGAGAGTCCACAATTTGATGTAATTGGAATGTTCTCGTCACCTATGATGATGATGTGGTTACTTGAAAGTCGCTTGACTTGTCGTTTTATTGTATCTTCTACAAGGTCACAACTTCCTGATTTTCCTTGTAAAAGTTTTGAATAGCAAGTGGCTTCTGACACGTCTTTGAGATGTTGCTCGTCACAAATAATACTCTGTCCTATTCTGGAACATTCTCCGGTTATAAGGTATGTTGAATGGTTGCTGTTTAATGCTTCATGCTCAGCATCTTCCCGTCCTTGGCGATTGGTTCCAAAAGTTGATGTACATAAAGATCTCTCCTCAGCAACGGTATAAGCAAAATGAATATAATTTTTTATTGCTTATGAATTACTATGACATCAAGATATTCCATGGTTCTATCAATGCTTTCTATAATTATATTTTCATTTTCTAATATTTTGGTAGCTTCATTTAGCTCTTCAGTGGATAAGATATCTTTGGATATAAGTTTAAGTTTTGACATTTGTATAGCTTCGAACATATTATTTACGTGGTTTGCTAGGAGGTCTATATTGAGGTTTAAATTGAATATTTCCTTTATAATTTTTATCTCATCTGTAATATTTTTACCATTAAAATTGTTCTGCCTGAATTTGATGTAATTGTTTCTAATTACATTTTGTTGTTCATTTAGATTTTTCACAATTCTTTTTAGTCTATCCTGAACTTTAAAGTTTATTTTAATTTGTTCGTTATTCTCCGTTACTAAATCATTATTCTTTGCTAGTAAGTTTTCTAACTGAGTGTTAGCTTTAACAAGATCGTTATTGTCTAAATTTCCACTTACTATTTTGATCATGCTTCCAATACCGTTGAAAATTCCTCTTTTATGCCTAACAATGGGTGAAATACGTTTATATGAAGTTTCTATTGATTCTAATTTCTTGTTCATTAGCATGATAGAATCGGCTACATAAAAAATGTGTAATTCATTAATAATTAACCTAAGTCTGTAAATTGTTGGTTCAAGAGGGCGGTATCTATTACATGATATATTTTGTGTGATCCCATTTTAATGCGCCCAAGTCCGAGTTGCAGCGATATCAGTCCTGGATTATTTGTAAGGTCGAATAGTTGGATTTGTCTATGTCCTATCGTTATTGTCGAAGTAGTTATTGTTGTTATGATGAGTACCATCAGTTCAACGGTCTTCGTCATCTTGCGTCGTCCACAAATTCGTGATATGCTTTCACAAATGGTTTCCCGGATGAGGTGGTTCTACTTGATATGCACAAGTGGTCGTCGTTCGTCCTTCCAAAGTGTTCCGCTGCTTTTTCTTGAGTCCAGAGTCCAATAGGCTGGTTTCCCTCGAGCTTTCACGAATAAGATCACTGCAATTCACTTTATCAAGACTATCTAAGACACTTTGCGCATCCTACCGACTGCGCCAGTTAATTTCTTATCATTCGGACATGGGTTTATGGTTACATCAATTAGTCTGGGTATTCTTGTTTAGAAAGTGTATATAAAATGGACTTATCTTTATCTCCGTAAATTTCTATCGTGAAGTAAAAGTCGTCTACTAATGGAACACGATGTACGATGAGGTACTGCGGCTTGAGTTCTCGAACGGGGTGAAGATAGTCGGGTTCGCGGACGACATCACCCTGGAGATATGTGGTGAATCCATCGAGGAGGTCGAGTTAACGTGACATGCCACCGCCGGCCGCCGTCGTTGCTGAATATTGTAGAGTTTGTAGACACAGTGTGTGCCTTCGAGGCGAAATACGTGAGTATTTAGAACCCGAGTTCGATCAGCGAACAAAACGCTCGATGTTTTTTTTTTTTTTTGTAGCAAGGAGGGGGAGTAGGCTATTGTAAAATTCATATAAAAATTCAGTCTTGAAACTCCGTTGTTCCAATGTAATGTATATATATATATATATATATATATATATATATATATATATATATATATATATATATATATATATATATATATATATATATATATATATATATATATATATATATATATATATATATATATATATATATATATATATATATATATATATATATATATATATATATATATATATATATATATATATATATATATATATATATATATATATATATATATATATATATATATATATATATATATATATATATATTTATAAATATATATGTATATATATATATATATATATATATATATATATATATGTATATATATATATACATTTATATATATATATATATATATATTGAGTGTTCGTTATTCTCCGTTACTAAATCATTATTCTTTGCTAGTAAGTTTTCTAACTGAGTGTTAGCTTTAACAAGATCGTTATTGTCTAAATTTCCACTTACTATTTTGATCATGCTTCCAATACCGTTGAAAATTCCTCTTTTATGCCTAACAATGGGTGAAATACGTTTATATGAAGTTTCTATTGATTCTAATTTCTTGTTCATTAGCATGATAGAATCGGCTACATAAAAAATGTGTAATTCATTAATAATTAACCTAAGTCTGTAAATTGTTGGTTCAAGAGGGCGGTATCTATTACATGATATATTTTGTGTGATCCCATTTTAATGCGCCCAAGTCCGAGTTGCAGCGATATCAGTCCTGGATTATTTGTAAGGTCGAATAGTTGGATTTGTCTATGTCCTATCGTTATTGTCGAAGTAGTTATTGTTGTTATGATGAGTACCATCAGTTCAACGGTCTTCGTCATCTTGCGTCGTCCACAAATTCGTGATATGCTTTCACAAATGGTTTCCCGGATGAGGTGGTTCTACTTGATATGCACAAGTGGTCGTCGTTCGTCCTTCCAAAGTGTTCCGCTGCTTTTTCTTGAGTCCAGAGTCCAATAGGCTGGTTTCCCTCGAGCTTTCACGAATAAGATCACTGCAATTCACTTTATCAAGACTATCTAAGAACTTTGCGCATCCTACCGACTGCGCCAGTTAATTTCTTATCATTCGGACATGGGTTTATGGTTACATCAATTAGTCTGGGTATTCTTGTTTAGAAAGTGATATATATATATATATATATATATATATATATATATATATATATATATATATATATATATATATATATATATATATATATATATATATATATATATATATATATATATATATATATATATATATATATATATATATATATATATATATATATATATATATATATATATATATATATATATATATATATATATATATATATATATATATATATATATAAATTAAAGAACCGGATATCACGGATACGTTTTTAAAAAAGATAAACCGATCGAACTAACTGATAAATTAAGACTAAACTTTATTTCCAATATTAAACCTAAGCTGAGTTCCCTAACGAGGCGCGTGGTTGATAATTTCTGCTGACGTCCCGGTTCGTCGTCGATGGTTCTCGATGTACTCGATCGATAGCTGGACTTCGGCACATGCAAAGTGCTGATCCTTTAGAATGCGTGTCGAACGATGGCAATGGTTCGACGATGTCGTTGCTCTCCAGCCGGTGGTGCTGATGTTGCAATAATCTAGTCGTTGCACCATACTTGATGATGTGGTGCTCTGTTGGTAAATCGGTCGATTGTTACCATGGCCGATTGGACTACGGTGTTGTGGTATGCTGAGTTGACAATGTCGATGAACTGAGGTTCGGGTGCTAAGTGGTTGTTGTCAGGTGTGGTTCAGGAATCGTTCGATAACTGCTCTCCCCCTATAGAAGATTCGTCTCGAATCCTGAAGACGACGTAAAGGTTCTGTTGTTGATGAAACGTCTCGTTTGGGTCCATGGTCCCATAACGATGTTGAATGGTGTAACTATGTGGTGTTGTGCACATCAGAATCGGAATATTGAATGTTGTTTGCTGTCTAAACGTGTTTCTGCATATACGGCTGGGGATGAGGTTTCGCTCTGTAAACCGAGGTCTTCATGGCTTTGATCTGTGGAGAGGGAAGATGGCATGTCTTTGGTATTATCCTGGAGTTTTACCTTTTCAGGAGAGTTGGTGTTCCTTCTCATGTTCCAGATTATCAGCCCAATAATCGTAATTGCGAATGTAGTAAGGAGTCCTGCTGTTGTATGTTGTAGTATGATGTGGTCCCTTTGTAACGACTCGATGTGTTTCCGATTTTTGATACGAAGTGAATCCACTTGCTCTAGATCCGGTTTGTCGAGAATTGTTGTTACTTTGAAGTCCACTCCAATGGTTGGGATGATTTTGACTTCATGGCGGTGTGTTGTCCTTTCGTCTTCGTATTTAGCTCCGTTTATGATAAGAGAGCAATTGGGGTATTTTACTAATATCGTTCCTGTTACCATCCGAGTTTTGATGTTACAATTTGAGCTCAGTAGTGCTGGTTGGATTGCATTCTTTATTACTAGTGTGTGGCTATCGATGATTTTGATGTCTATGATGTCTCGATGATTCACGTAGGGGCAGGCTGCGTCATCTCCGTGGAGGGCGTTGTGAATACAACCATCGCCTGTTATATTAACGAGCTCCTGTTTTTTACAAATTCTATATTGTTCAACAATGGTACATACAGTATTTGTGGCAAATGTAAGTTCTTTACTAACAATGGCTACATTAAAGGGTGTTGATATAATTTTGCCTTCTTTTGGGATTGTTTCAAACTTAATGTATTTGAATATTCCTGGTAGAAAGATGGGAATTTTTACGATGAAAATTACTTTTAACTTTTCATGATGAGTTTCGACACTAATGAATTCGTAAATTTGATCTGGATGACTGATTGTAACATTTTGTTCTTCCATTTTATTTATAGCAAATTTCGTTTCAGAATCTGACAATATTGCTTTAGGGAGAATCCTATCCTAGTTAGTTGGATCGATTCGAAGATGTCTTTCAGTTGGTTATTAAGTAAGTCCATATTGAAGATTAAATCGTGAACTATACCTTTCAAGGTATTATCATTTTGGTTATTCAAGTTACTTACAATTCTAGAGATCCTCCTTAAAATTTTCACTTGTTGATCATTTACATGTTTAACAATTTCATTAATCTTTGATTGGAATTCTTCGTTTACATGTATCTGTCTTTGATTGTTTTCTATCAGCATATTAGTTTTTGTTTTAGAATCGTCCAAAGTTTGTTTAATTAATTGCAAGTCATTATCATCTAGGTTGCCAGTTAGAGATTTAATAAATGTTCCAAGTGGGTTAAGAATACCACGTTTGGTTCTCGTCGGTCTAAGCCGATAATAATTTTCCGAAAGTTGTTTTAGTCTGACATCAAGTGTCTTATGAAATTCTTGCGTAGCATTTTGTTGCTCGAAAAGTTTTATAGCGTATTGAATGTTAATGAAGCTTGTTTTAAATTCTTCCAAGTCCACAATGTGAAGATGGAAGTGTTGTGATATTATGATTTTGGCTTCTCTCTCCTCAAACGCGATTAATCCATCGTGCCTGGATAGATCCGTAATGGTGATGTCTGCCATTGCGGTTAGGATTGATCTGGAAGAAAAATAGTTCTAAATATCATTTCTCTAACGCAAGGCGTCACTTTCTCTGACGCCTAATTTTGGTTTTATGAATTTTTCTTCCTGTTTGATCTAGGAAGGTCTTGTTATTATTTCGTGCGATTTGGTATCGCTTATACTTATCCTTCAATTTACGCTTGATTCCTTGGTGGGCGATGAATACCGGTGCATTTTCCTCTAAAAGTGGGTCTGCTTCTTTCTTCCGGTTGTGGAATTCCAAATCCTGTTTTTGTTTCTTGTTGAGCGCTAACGTCGCTTCATCATATATTTCATTCTGTTTTCTTAAAATTTCTTCGATACTGTTTGGCCTCGTCTCCCCTTCTTTAACTCCAAAGAATATTTCTTTGGGTCGCATTTTAGTTGAGGAGTGAATAGTATCATTATATAAGGCTAGAATAATTCTGAAGAGTTCTTTATGATTCAAGTCTTCATATTTCGTTTTATTACAGCGAAACATTTCTTCAATGGTTGAATGGAAACGTTCGACAATTCCGTTCACTTCGCTTTTATTTGAAGGTGTAAAATATGTCTCAATTCCTAAATCTGCTAGCATACCTCTTACTTCAATTGATTTTAATGCCGGCTCATTGTCGGATACAATAAGTTTCGGTAATCCATAAGTCGAAAAGAATTTTGTAAGTCCAGAACGGACGTCGGGAATGGATCTCGATTTTATGGGTATAAGCATTCCAAATTTGGATAATTTGTCTACTGCGGACATGAATATATTTGGTTGGCATATCAAAAAGTCCACATGCACTATATCAAGCGGTTTTTCTGGAATGGGAGTTTTAGCGAGGCTTATTTTATATGGATGTCGTTCATACTTGGCGGCTTTACATCTTTCACACAATATGACGTGTGTTCTGATCTTTTTCTTCATTTTAGGAAAAAAATATTTTTGGTTAATTACCATCAAGTTTTCGTCAATGCCCCTATGAGCTCTGGTGTGCGTAGTTTCGATTACTTCATTTTGTTCCTCTATCGTTCTGAGATCAATTAAAAATTTCTGGGAAATGAAGACTTTAAAAGTCCGAACGCGGGAAAAATAATTTTTAAAAATTACTTGTATCGAATTAATAAGGTTTTCAGGGCAATAGATACAATTGACACGTTTTGGATCCATAAATTCCTTGAAAATTCGTAGTAAGAGTGGGACGCCAAAGTTTACTTTGGTAAACGTATGTCTTAGTATTTTGGGGAACACTTGTTCACCTGTCCTTTCGCATTCGTTTGGTCCAATGTTAAGAATAATTTGATTCGAAAACATATTCACTGATTTTTCAGTACACGGTATGAACTCACTGTCATCTGTGTCTGCTGAATGCTGTGTTACATCATCTGATGATGAGTTTTCTTCTTCGTTGACGTTTATTTCATGAGGAATCCTCGAAAGACCGTCAGCGACAACATTCTGTTTTCCGGCACGGTATCTGATGTCATAAGAATAATCCAACAGTGCGATCATCCATCTAGCGATTTTGCTTGATGGATCTTTGAGATTCACAGCACATGTTAATGGTTTATGATCAGTATATAAAATGAATTTGTGTCCGAAGAGATATGGTCGGAAATATTTTGTTGCCCAGTAGATGGCAAGTAATTCTTTTTCGATTGTAGAATAATTTTCCTCACTTTTGTTCAGAGTTCTTGACGCGAAGGCAACGGGCTTGTCTCTTCCTATAGGCCCTTGTGATAAGACGGCTCCAATGGCGTATTTTGAAGCGTCGGTTGTCAAAACGAAAGGAGTATCGAAATTTGGATGAATTAATATAGCACTGCTACTGAGTATGTCTTTGCACTTCTCGAAGGCTTTGATAAACTCAGGCGTATGCCTCACGTCTTCATCTTTTCTAAGGCACTGTGTCAAAGGTTTTGTTATGCGGCTAAAATCTCGAATAAATTTCCTATAGTAACCTAAAGTACCAAGGAAAGATTTGATATCTTTTTCAGTTTTTGGAATTGGCCAATTTTTTATGGCTTCAATCTTTTCTGGATTGGGTTTCACACCTTGTTCGTTCACTACGTGTCCAAGAAATGAAACCTCCTTTTGTAGAAATTCGCTTTTGTCAAGCTGAATTTTCAAATTGGCTTTCTTAAGGGCTGCAAAAACTCGATTCAAATTCGCGCAATGTTCCTGTAGGCTATAACTAAAGACGATAATATCGTCCATGTACACTAGACAAATATTACCAGCTAAGCCTATGAGAACAGCGTTCATCGTTCTTTGGAATGTCGCTGGGGCGTTTTTCAACCCAAATGGCATTCTAAGGTATTCATAGTGACCATTTTCAGTCGAAAATGCTGTCTTTTGAATATCTTCTTCATCCATCAGAATTTGGTGGAATCCTGAGGCCAAATCTAAGGTAGTAAAATATCTACTTCTACCTAATTTATCTAATATCTCAGTAATATTCGGAATGGGAAATTTGTCGTCCACCGTCTTGCTGTTAAGCTTCCTGTAATCGACTACAATTCGCCATTTCTGTGTGCCAGCTGCGTCAATTTTCTTCGGAACGACCCAGATGGGAGAGTTCCATGGGGAAGTAGATGGTTGAATAATGTTTTCCTTGAGCATTTTTTGAATTTGTCTGCATACTTCCTCCCTGTGGCAATACGGGTATCGGTAACTTTTTTGGTAGACTGGGATTTCGTCCGTGGTTATGATTTTATGAGTAACAACATTGGTTGCGGTTAATGATTCGTCATCCATATGAAAAACGTCTTGGTTATCATTAATCACGGCAGTTAGTTGTTCTTTTTCTTCAGAGTTTAGATGATCTAGCCGAAGTTGATCGAGAAGTTTTTTAAATCTACCAGGTTGAACTTCTGAAGAGTTCAATTCGGTCTCTTGTGTACAACATTCAAAATTGTTGAGAGTAATTTCAAGTGGGTACTCTAATGAAAGTGTCCGAGTTTCCTCTGAACTGTTCCTAAGACTCACAACAGCTTTATGATTTATTGCTTGATATAAACCAGCACTTATAAAAAGATTAGAATCAATTTCAAGATCATCTTCGAGCAAAAATTCGCCAGATTGCTCGGAAACTGGTATCTCTATGTTGTGAATTGATTCGCTCGAAATCTCCTTTGTAAAAGGTTCAGGATACCTTTTGTGCATTTGGATTTTTGTTCCAAGGACCGTTAACGAATTATCCTTGGTATCGATGCTCGAATTCAATTCTTGTAAGGTTTCATAACCTATCAGTCCGTGGAAGAATTTGTGAAAATCAAAGACGTGAAATTTAAAGGCTTTTTCTGTTACATCCGGAAATGGGTTAAAATTAACATACTCGTCGATAATATGTTTGCCTGCAATATTAGACACGGCGGTGGCTTGTGGAAGTTTGATTGGATTTTTCACAAATCGTGGGCATAAGTAATTTTTGTTCGCGCCGGTATCTATTAATAATTTCAGGTCAAATCCTTGACGGGTAGGAATTCTAATGTAGGGGATAAAATTTCTATTCTCTATTTTGGAGGGTGAGGGTTTATCTCCAACTGAAAATTTAGATTATCGATCGATTCTCGATCATCTCGCTTTACGTTATTTTCAGCGATTTCTTGAGAGTTGTCTGTTTGCGAAGGTGCATAATCATAATTCGGATAATATTCATCAAATGAAGCCTCAGGATAGTAATATGATGGGCTTTCGTAATTCGGGGTTTGTGTATAAAAAGCATGGTATGAACCATCTTCGTCGAAACCATTATTTGAATTTTCACCATAGAAGTTCTGACCGTAAGGGTCTTCATAATATTGCTCCATGTTCCTTAGCTCAGTTATTCTAGCTGTTCTCGGTGGAACTGCTGGAGTGAATCTGTTGTTTTGGGAGAAATTTGGTTTTTGCAAATTTTTATAACTATTTTGTGGTCGGTTAACATAGTTGACGAATTTTGACCGGATAGACCTATCCACATCCATCGGCTCTGGAGCTGGAAGTGCTCCTTGGTTTGGTCGAGAAGCTACGTTTTGAGGGGGATTAAAACGCGGTATATTTGGTCTCTGAGGGTGTTGAAAATAAGGCATTGGTCGACGAGGGGGATATACCGGTGGAATAAATCTCGGTGTATCTCTTGGCGGAAATTGAAAATTCATTGGTTGTTTAAATTGAGGCGTTGGTGTAAAATTTATTGATTTATGAATGCGTGCTGGTGCCGGCAAGCTTGGCTTAACTAAACCAGTCCTGCTTTGGAAATTTCTTTCCTCTATCGCTACATCAAACGCTTGCTTGATGTTTGCTGTTTGCCTGGCACGAACATTTCCCCCGATTGGCTCTTTCAAACCCGCTAAGAAAACTTGTAAAGCATTTTCTTTATGGGTTTGGATTCGGTCTGTTTGACATTTTCGTCGTTTGTGGAAATATTAGTGTTATTGATGAGCAGCGAAAGCAAATTTTGGACCTGCCCAAAAAAGCTTTCAATATCAGTTGTTTGTTGGAGTTGAAAAAGCTCCCTAGTAAGCGTGACAGGATCTCGCTTATCATTATAGTATGCAATTAAGTTTGCCTTGATGGCATTCCAATCGAGAGGCGTACCGTAAGTTTCGAGTACCTGGTCTGCACCATCTATTATTTTTGAACGAATGGCTTGAAGCCAAATTTTCTCGAAAGGTGTATTCTTAAGCGGGGCCAGAAATGGCATTAAATTTTCTACTGATCTCAAAAATTTATGTAATTTGACGGGGTTACCGTCAAACGGTTGCAAAGCAGTAATCGATTGCGGGGTCTGCAACGATTTCATAATTTTTTCTGCTTGTTCGAAAATTCTTTGTGTTTCCTCGATTCCTGCATTTCTATTTGGTAGTGGTAAAGGGTTAGGTTGAGGAGGTGGAGGTGGAATCGGGTTTGAGTTGTTATTTTCCATTTCTGCGCTATTCTTGTCTTTATTTCTTAGATTATATGGGTGGAAACGTTCCATAAAAACTCCTATGCTCAAGAAAGAAGATATATGTTAACAATCAATTCAAAATGTTGGAAAAGGATAAAATAATTTTTTTTTTTTTTTTTATATATTATTATTATTATTAACGTCTAATCGCGATAATCTGACTGTAACGTTGCAGATATGCGCTCTGCTACGTTGTCAGCAAGGGTTTCAGGCCGCGAAAATGCTCTCACTGTACCTATCGCATCTGCAACAGATATGCGCTCTGCTATGCGATTGGTCTCCTGCCCGGTACGAGATTATCACTGTACCGGTGGATGGTCAGAGGGAGATTTTCTTTGCAGATATTCGCTCTGCGATGCTCAGTTACGCACCTTTATCCCGGTGGATTGGATTCTAAGCAAAGAAATTTTCTTATGCAGATATTCACTCTGCAATGCTCAAATACACACCTTTATCCCGGTGGATTGGATTTTGAGTAAAGAAAGTTTCTTGTGCAGATATTCACTCTGCTATGCTTAGTTACACACCTTTATCCCGGTGGGTTGGATTTTGAGCAGGCCTAAACCCTAACGTGTCGCGGTTTGAATTATGTTTGAATTATTTAGAACGGCACTATTTTTGCACTGTGTAAAACTAATATCATTTGTGTATTTTTTTTTTTTTTTTTTTTTTTTCGTCATATAAAATAAGGTAAAAGTTTATTACTTACAGGGTGAATATTGTTGTTGCAATCATTCCGAGTTGGATTTTTTTTTTTTTTTTTTTTTTGTTTTTTCGAGTACAGCACTGCGTTTCGTCGATTGAATATTCTAGTTTCCTTAAGCGATCACTAAGAATAATTTCACAATCACTGATAACAGTTTCAACGTCATTGAAGCTTTTTCTTTATTCTAAATTTCATCTGATCACTACGTTGTTGCTGTTCGTCGAACTTATTTTCTTCACACAATCATTTAATCACTCTCCTCTTCCATAGGAGGAACACAAAATTGTTCCGTATTAACAAAGTAAATTTTTATCTTCAAAAACACTGCGATGATAATTTCACTTTTTACTTTTCCTGGAGGTAATCGTCTCCGTACGACTGCGCCAATTAAAGAACCGGATATCACGGATACGTTTTTAAAAAAGATAAACCGATCGAACTAACTGATAAATTAAGACTAAACTTTATTTCCAATATTAAACCTAAGCTGAGTTCCCTAACGAGGCGCGTGGTTGATAATTTCTGCTGACGTCCCGGTTCGTCGTCGATGGTTCTCCATGTACTCGATCGATAGCTGGACTTCGGCACATGCAAAGTGCTGATCCTTTAGAATGCGTGTCGAACGATGGCAATGGTTCGACGATGTCGTTGCTCTCCAGCCGGTGGTGCTGATGTTGCAATAATCTAGTCGTTGCACCATACTTGATGATGTGGTGCTCTGTTGGTAAATCGGTCGATTGTTACCATGGCCGATTGGACTACGGTGTTGTGGTATGCTGAGTTGACAATGTCGATGAACTGAGGTTCGGGTGCTAAGTGGTTGTTGTCAGGTGTGGTTCAGGAATCGTTCGATAACTTATATATATATATATATATATATATATATATATATATATATATATATATATATATATATATATATATATATATATATATATATATATATATATATATATATATATATATATATATATATATATATATATATATATATATATATATATATATATATAAAAAATTGGAGATGTTCTGCGTGTCGTTTTGGAGATACAATTTTTTAAATAATAAATCATTACTCTTCATTTTATACATCACCCGCCTGTAGAAACGATGAAGATGCATGGTAGATTACCATGCGTCTCCATCCAATCAAACCTATGACTAATGAAATCTATGAGTTACTTACAAACTTAGTATAACATTCGAATCAGTCTTTAAGGCTTTCCGTTAACCACACAGACCAATTGCTATTTTTTGACGATTACCTTTTCAAATAAATAAGGCTTTAAAATTTCAAATATTTTTGCTTAGTGTAAGTTCCAAGAAAAAAACACTTTAAAGCCGCGCGACATGATGAACATGTTAAAAAATAAGAAAAACACTTTTATACATTTATTTTTATTTATTAAGTTTTTTCATAACAATTTTATACATTTTTCTTCCGTTGAAAATGAATTTTGTTTCACAATAATATACTCTTCGTTTTGAGGCTTAAAACTATGGAATGACTGAGTCCCTGAAATTTGCTTCACACGTGTGTAACGATTTTTTAATTTTCTTTCCATTTTATTATAGTCGGATTCCGAAAAAAATTGATAGTGTATTTTCGAGTCTGGCTTAGAAATAGCCCATGAATAAAGTTCTTCGGCCGTTGTTATGTGATGATCTTGCAAACTGGCTTTCGCAGCATTTCGATTCAATACGCCTCCCAAAGCATCACAAGGGCCCTTTCCATGACAAGTAGCAAAAAAATTCCACTCGGCATCTATGCCAAAATCTTTTTGCATGTTGCACAAATTAAAAGCGGTCATTTTATTTTTGTATTGGCTTCCAGATCCATCTGAGAAGAAATAAATTTTCTCTAAACCTGATAACTTACTTTTTATGAACGCTATGCATTGAGTCAAAAAAAGACGCACTGCGACATGATTATGTTTAGTGAAATCAGCAATTGCAATAAAACTGGTAAACTTCAAATCATTTGATTCTTCATCTTTAAAATAAATAGCACAAGGGTGAATAGTACATTGAGCGTTTGCCCAATGAAAGCCTTGAACTGCATCCTGCACAACGAATGAATAATTCTCCGAAAAATCACAGATTATGATACACTCAGTAGCTTTTAAATTGTTTTTCACGTGTTTTAAATAGTTT
>JAHHFK020001336.1:0-18283 GCA_024533555.2 Aedes koreicus
CACCCTGTACAAACCACTTTTGATTAGAATTTCATTTGATTTTTTTAGAAGCATTTTAAAATTTTCGTCCTATACTTTAACATGGGAGCTGTCAGATTTATCGCCACTCGGTGTCTTCTTCTTTGTTCAACTGGGATTCGTCTGTCCGGAATCGAGCTCGCCGACTCTGACTTTCCAAGACTCACCAAAAGAGCTCATTTAGAGCTTG
Source organism: Aedes koreicus (assembly GCA_024533555.2). Classification (NCBI taxonomy): domain Eukaryota; kingdom Metazoa; phylum Arthropoda; class Insecta; order Diptera; family Culicidae; genus Aedes; species Aedes koreicus. Next base: position 209 of record JAHHFK020001336.1, read on the forward strand.
AATAAGCATTGGAGCCTTTGCTAAAAACTAAAAATACATCCCAAAATCAGAAGGAATAGAAACCCGATTGGAATCTATCAAAATTCATCAATTCCACCGATTGAGCACGGTGGTGCTTCATCATCGTAACTCAAACCGAGCTTCCGACCCAAATCAAAACCGCCCGATATAGAAAGCAACACTCACCCTGGTCAACGAACTTTTCTTCTTCCGATCGGCGACGTCATCCTCCTCGCCGTACTCGATGGCAACCGCCGATGGTGGCGGTGGCACAGGTGGTCCTGCGCCGGATGACGCCGGCTGTGGCACTCTCGGCAAAGGCCGTTTGACTGCCTTTTTGTACCGCTGCTGTTGCGTCGTGTCCACGATGTCGTATGGCTGCGGGAACGGGCTGCCGGTGGGTGGGGCGATGCGATTTGCTGGAAAATTTTCATAAATGTTCTGCGGATGTTTACGCTGGCAGTACGGTGAAAATCGATGCCCGATAACCTCCGGGATGTGCTCGAAGCTACTGCTGGTGCTGGTGATTTCGAGCTGCTGCTGCTGCCCGGGCAGTCGTCCCGAGTCCACGAAAATGCCTGAAAAATTGCAAACGTACAATTAGCGGATGAAACCCTGCGGAGATGGCAGTACACCCACCTGGTCGGATTACGCTGCTGAAACATTTGCTCGTGACCGGAGGCGACAGATTTCTGTCATTTATTGCCATTGTTGCTGCGTTTGTTGTCGTTGGGGGCGAGATTGGCCTCGGCGTAGCGGCCGAGAAATGCCGCCGGGGTGCGGCTTGCGGTGGAAGAACCGGCTTCGGTGGTGAAACATCGCTGGATGCAAACCTCCTCGAACCCAACACCGGAGATGGGAATTTATTGCTGTTTATCAAGTTTGAATTGCCCTGCTGATGGTGGGGGTGATGGTGGCCATCGTTCACTCCAGCTGGAGTGGAGGAATATTTACTGGCAATTAAAACTTTTGTCAGCAGTACTTGGCCCTGTCGCGAGCCACCGCCACTTGAAGTCGTGGCCGTCACTGGCGGGACAAGCTGCTCGACCGGATTAGACCTACCAGGACTGCTCGCCCGCTGCTGATCCCGTGTAATTACTGTTGGTCGGTTCCGGCGTTCGACGCAAGGACTCGCTGCCGGTGCTGGAGCCTTGTTGTGCTTGGTCGGACTGGTTTTGATGTAGTACCAATCGCTGAGCTTCCTTTGCTTCTTCGAATCGGCATCCTCCTGCTGGTTCAGAGTCCGCTGCTCCTCGAGGTCGTTTGTATCGTTAATGAGATTTTCATAATGTTGATTAACTGCTTGTTTGTTGGCGTGAAATGTGTCGCTGATTTTGAGCGTTTCGAGCGCGTAATTCAATTCCTCCAGCGATGAGGCGGAGTGATTGGATGAGGAGGAGGTGGTGGCCGATGAGGATGTAGTAATCCTTTCGGCATTGTCCGCGGATTGGTGTGGATGCCGCTGGTGAGGGTCGTTTTGATAGATGCCCGAGTCTGCAAAGGATAAAGAGTTGACGGAGAAGGAAAGTTTCAAATTAAATCAAGTTTAATCGAGGCGCAAAAAGTGTCTAACGAAGCCGAGGCGGGCCATCGGTGCTCTTTTTGTGTGACGAACGCATTAAGCGACGTTTAATTTTTCGAAAATGGGATTTGATATTTTCCATGAAATGTCATTCCGCTGAGTTGTTATCACGGAATGGAGATTTCCGGTTGCGGCGGAATTTTCTCGTTGGAAAAATACACATGTTCCGCGCGATTTGATCGAATGTTACATTGTACTCACCATCCTCGCCGGTGGTCGTCCTACTTTGTCCTCCCGGTCCCTTCGGGGACGGTGGGCTGGAAAAGCTACCGCTGCTTACGCAATCCAGCAATCCGTCCAGGCTGATGGCGTCGGTCGAGACGCTGAGATTGACAAGCTGGTGCTGCCGGGCTCTGTCACGAACATCCGCTGGTGCCCTGGCAGCCGTGAGCGCCGCCGGGGAATGTTTGAGCAACAGCTGGCAAGGACAGGGAAAAAAGGACAACAGACAGAAGTTAATTAATTCAATCGGGTTGGCCCCCGCGGATGTGTTGCTTTAATTGTGTTTCCGTCGGTATCAAGAACGGATTATCACCGACCCAAAATCGAGTGGATACGTGTTTCCCCGGTGCTGGGGTGATTTTAAACTCCGTGGGAACTTGTACCTGTGTGGGCGGGGGAGGGCTGGGAGGGGACAGTGCCTTCGGTCAAGGATCTCACGTGCTGTTGCAGTGACAGAAGCGATAAAAGAAGGGATTATTGACGCTACAGTGGGATTCAGATGAATATTTATGGCACACTTGGGGACACCGGACGTGACAAACATCTATCGAAGGGCATCTGTACGGGGATCAGTGATGTCTTTCGTGATTCGAAGCGATTGAATTAATTTCATGGGATTGTTCAGAGCATGTTTGAGTCCAGGAGAAATGAATGATTTAATTCAGGGACGTTATTATATACACAGAAAAAAAAATCTTGTATTAAAAACTACAATTTTACCCGACTATGCCTATTCATAAAACTACCATGAACTTTCAGTCAAATTTACTACGTTTATGGTACAACCTTCAACATTTGGGTATATTTGACAGACCTCATATTGATATCAATCGCACCATGGTCGATCTAATCGCAGGCATGGTAAAATCAAACGCATTTACAGTCAGCTGAAAATAGTTGGTGTTTGCGCCTAATAACCCTCGAAATGGTAGTTTCTACTGCGGTTTTTTTTTTGCGTATAGAGACGCGCGAAGGCGGAAACTAAAAGTTCCAATCGAACCGTCAAACGCGGTTCCAATCGAGCAATGTAAATAACACGAGGGCTTCAATGAGAAAAGCGTGGGTAGTATTGAGATTGAAATTAAGCTTTTAGGTTGAAAGATTGAAATAAATAATTATAACTAGGATTCCGTATGAAAAGCAGAATTAGTCACATAGAAAAAAAGTTCTGAATTTTGAACATTGCGAAAAATCTACCGTTTGTTTAATTTTTGCATAGGTGGGAGAAAAAGAAAAAAAAACAAGATGAAAATAAAATATTTGAGGAAAGTAGAAAAAGGAGGAGAAAAAAAAAAAAAAAAAAAAAACGGCGAGGAAAAAGTATATGAATAAAAATTATAATAAAAAAAAATATTTGAGGAAAAAAGGGAAGAAAAATAAAAAAATATATAAAAAAATAAAAAAAAAAAGTGATGTCTAAATATTTTGTTTTGCAGGCTAAATTTAGGCTAAATGCACAGTACGTTCCTATCACAGATTTCAAATTTGAGCAACGGAGGTCTCATATGCAGCAGTGAACGATATTACACTAGGCTGATGCAAATTTCGAAATGTTTGCTCCCCTAAGCTTAACCGACGCCAATTTGGGTCCTGATAGTCCCCAAAAAATTTGAACACATTTGGTTTTAATTTGACTTTGCACACGCTATTCAAAGTTTGTATGGGAATTAGTATGAAGAATCTCAAACTTACATTTCCAGATCCCTAACATCTTGATATTATGTCCTTAAACCAAATCTAATTAATATTCATATAGTGTAAGTTGCCAACTATCAAAATGCCGAAGATACCTGACATGTAAATGTTATACAAAAATAGTTATTCAATAAAACATACAATACAAACTTTAGGTATGATGTTTTATTCTTATTTTTGGCAACACTGTCTGACGGGAATACCTCTGTTATTTTCTTGTTAATCTAGCTCATAGAAATTGAAGAAAACACATGGTTGAATTTAACAGTCTTAGATGTACATTATTTATTTTTATATTTATTTATTGATCGAACGATGATATTCCACAACCTGTAGTAAAAACTGCTCTTGATCGGGGTCCTTGGTTAATTTCCCATTAAAATCGGTTGTCATTTTCACCGCTCTCTCTGCAATATCGTTGACAACTTGCAACGCTTGAACTCGTTTCTGGGCACAAATGTACCGGTTTGACAGTTGATCCAGACAAAACGCAATAACTGAGTCTCTCCATGGTACGATCAGACGACGTATAGCGACATAGGTATCTCATGGCTGTTCTGAACCGGCTGGTGTTGATCAGACTGTCGTTCATTTTTCTGCGGAATTCCTTAAACTCATCCAGCATGCCTGATTTAGTGTCTTCTCCAACAGCCTCAAAAACATGCTTGAGGACGATTTCCGCTACGTGATGGCGACAAGCTAGAGCTAACATGTCCTTCGCAATCATTGCTGGCAGTTGAGTGATGACACCCATGTGTCGTCCAGAATTGACGGCCGTCGTGTCAAAACATATGGCTGACACACGATCCGAAATGCCCCACTCCTCTAGCGTTTCCTTAATAGAATTTGCTTCAACGCTCGCTATACCTGGGAGGGATGGAACTGCCAAGATCTTGGATACGTTTTCGTCTGTCACCACGAAACTATTACAAAAGAGTTTTTTTTATTTATTAATAACACATAAATAGAAAAAGTGGGATAACATGCCTCTTCGGCCAGCTTCTCACGATTTTTCATGCGGTCTTCTTATGGAACTGTAGGAACAAGATTTCGAAGAATCTAAGGGGCTATGCATAAACCACGTAGACTTTTTGGGGGGAGGGGGGTTTGACCAAAGTCTACGCTCCATACATAATTTCAAAAAAATCGTATGGAGAAAAGTCTACGAGGGGGGAGGGGGGTGTCTGAGATTTTCAAAAATGAGTCTACGTGGTTTATGAACCGGCCCTAAATGCTTATCCTTGAGTACAGCATCGAATACGATTTCGGCACTACGGTCTGTTATCCCTGTCCTGTCCAATGCGGCCGTTACGTTCGAGGTAATGATATTCATTTTCTTGTGCGAGCGATCGCCGGAAGAAGGGAAGGAAGGAAGGACGTCGTCTGCTACCTTTTCGCGGTTATTAACGTGAATTTCACTATGTGATGCCTAAATTATTAACAAATATATATTATCGATATAGAAAATTGAACATACCATCTAAAAAGTGAATGCTACGACAGACCGTTACGTGTTCTTTAAAACTCTTCAACATACAATTTAAAGGTTTTGGCAGGCAATTCCTGAACTTTTGCTGCCGACCTAATTCCGTTTTCCGCTTCTTGTTGGAAACTAGATCTAAAAGTAATTGATAAATTAGGCAAATTATTAGAAAAATAAGGAACCAAAAAGATTACCTCGCCAGTGACCATACAGTCGACTAATCTCCTTCTTAATATGGTCTTTTCTTTTTAAAAAACAAACATCGAGACACATTACTTTGTTCACCGTTGCATCTAAACTTTCGCTGACGGAAAGCTTTAGCATTTTCCGCTGATGGAAGAACACCTGAAGCACCTCTTTGTTACTCGGAATCCTAGTTGGAACAAAATCCGCTTTCACAGATCCAACTAAAAATATTTCGCGATGGGAGCGAAGGGGCTGGGAATATCGCAGTCCATTTTGTTTTCCATTTGACAACTTTTATAAACAAATTTTCCTCGGCATGCTAGGTGAGTTTTCCGTCAGACAGTATTGCCAAAAATAAGAATAAAACATCATACCTAAAGTTTGTATTTTATGTTTTATTGAATAACTATTTTTGTATAAAATTTACATGTCAGGTATCTTCGGCATTTTGATAGTTGACAACTTACACAATATGAATATTAATTAGATTTGGTTTAAGGACATAATATCAAGATGTTAGGGATCTGGAAATGTAAGTTTGAGATTCTTCATACTGTCGGCCAAATTAAAACCAAATGTGTTCAAATTTTTTGGGGACTATCAGGACCCAAATTGGCGTCGATTAAGCTTAGGGGAGCAAACATTTCGAAATTTGCATCAGCCTAATATTACAGCTTCGGAAATTTTTTCAATCGTTCGGCAGTACTGAAGCTGTACGGAGCGGACTGGCAGCTGGCGATGGTATGCACCTTGGAGGGTATGAGACAACAGGCGACCAACCATTTGTCCATTGTCCAACCAACCATTGTCTCAGCAGGCTCAGCTAGGCAATCGTTACTAGGCAGCCATTAATTATGCAGTCGGTTGCTCAAGCCAGTGATGTATTTATAGCCAGCTGGTGGGAGCAACCACGAGGAGCGAAATAAGCTGCTTGTGTGTGTGATCCTGTTGGTAGCCATCTTTTGGTAAGGCGCAACGTGATAGAATTGGCAATGTCTCGCCCCTCACGCATTTGGCATTCTTACCCCTAAAATATATTTGGTCCTTCTGGCAACACTGTATGTTTATGTGTTTTTAATTGAAACGATAACAACAACAACTTTGTGTATTCCTAACCGCCATCGCAATAAGAGAAATATAATTAACAGTGAAAGTATCGCCGCGTTTATATCACTTTATTTTCATCCTTTCGAAGCCAATACGCGTGTGTCTGCTATTGCTCTGTGAAATCTGTCCGCCCACAGGTTATTTTACAACTCCGATGTGTTCTTCTTTTGAAGTGTCCAGTCAGAATATATTTCTCTTAGAAAACTAATTACAGGGAAGCTTAAGTCTACACAGAATTTCGTTGTCTACACGATATTTTATTAGTGGGAGGTACTTGTAGTTACTTCGTGGATTTCGATTAACCAATTGGCTTGCATTTGACTATTCGACAAAGTATGTTTGAAAAAGATGCGACACCAATACAATCGACATGAACCTCTTTGGTTTGGTTGTGCATATCGATGACAATGCATAACGTATAATTTGTGTCAATCGAGTACTGAACTGCCTGGTAGGTATCGGTCAGTAATTTGAGCTTTTGTTTTGTGTGTTTTGCTTTCAAGTGGCAAAACCTAGAAGGATGTTATTTTCAACGATTATGAAAACATGTGTTGGCAATAAATTAGTAAGTAGGTCTGTTTTGATTTTTGGTGAGGTTGAATGCTCTTGTGTAACTTGATGACAAGCGAAGTGTATTCTATTGCAAAACATGACTTTTGAATATAAGAAGTACAAGTGTCCTATTCTATGCGTGGGATCTTTTCTTAGACTTGTGAATGATGAAGGTTAGATTGGATGTTTCAGAAAGATACATGTCTCAGGTTTTTTGATCGATCATACTTGAGTATGCTACATTATTGACCCATAGTAACTGGTTGCCCACAGGTTATGGACTACCAGAATTTTTGCGGAATGAACAGCTGTATTGACGAATACCTGCTCGCATGCTCAGATGAATGTTATGACGTGATCATGTTCTCCGAGACTTGGCTCGATGAACGGACCCTATCGAGCCAAATTTTTGGTACCTGTTATGACGTTTTCCGAACCGATCGTAACCCTAGCAACAGTTCCAAGTTATCTGGAGGAGGAGTCCTCATTGCTGTTCATCGGCGGTATAAGGCCCAGCTAATTGGGGGGGAGGAAAAGGGGAAAAAGCTAGTTGGGGTTTTGTTGTGGTGGAAAGGGGGGGGGTGAAGATGGGTGGAACAGTTCCAAGTAGGAGGAGGAGTCCTCTTGGTTACGGGTAGGGTGGGGGGGAGGGGGAAAGGTGGGTGGTTTTTTTGTGTGTTCCGGGAAGGGGTGGGTTCTATAGGAGTGTATCGAAAATCAGCTATCCACAAACTTTCTTTCAAATTATGTTGAAAACCGATATTTTATTCATACAAACAATTGATCCTTTATTGTACGAGGTTAAACTTGAACATAATGAAGACCGGATGAAATTTAAGTTATTCCTTCACGAATTTTCGAACTTTGGATCGAATGCTCTTCATCAAGTTCCGGACAAGTGTTGCATCGCATTTTTTGGACGCTTGAGCCCAAATTTTTTTTGAACTCCTGCATGCTCCCAGCTGCCATACCAGTCTTCTTGAAGACCCTCTTCACGATTGCCCAGTAACGTTCGATGGGTCGAAGCTGAGGGCAATTTGGTGGATTGATATTTTTCTCAACGAAATCTGTACCCTTTTCCGCAAGCCAATTGAGAGTGGTTTTGGCATAGTGAGCCGACGCTAAATCCGGCCAAAACAGTGGAGGTGTACTATGCTTCTTATATAAAGGCAACAATCTCTTCTGGAGACACTCAGATCGATAGATTTCCGCATTTATAGTTCCGGTAGTGTAAAAAATGGTTGACTTCAAACCACAGGAACATATTGCTTGCCATACCAGTACCTTTCGACCGAATTTCTCCACTTGAATCGACCTGTCCGCATCGCTCACATCCTCCCCAACGACGGCAGTAAAGTATTGTGGACCTGGAAGGGTTTTTGAGTCCTCCTTTACATAGGTCTCATCGTCCATCAAAACGCATGCATCCGGACGCTGCAAAAGACGCGAATACAATTTCCGGGCCCTTGTTGCTGCTCGCTTCTTCTGTTCTGCATGTGTGGGAGTGGGTTTTTGTGGGGGGTGGGGGGCGGGGGGGCGCGGTGGTGTGTTGGGGGGGTGTGGGGATTGGTTGGTTTGTGTGGGGGTTGTGGGTGGGGGGGGGGGGGGGGCTGGGGCGGAGAGGGAAGTTATTAAGGGGTTACGAGTGTGGATTTGGAGTAGTGCGTATTTTTGTGGGAAGAGGAGAAAAAAAAAGAAAGAAAGAGGGGAGTAAAAACGGAGAGTGGGTAGCTTATGTCGTTTTCGGTTTTAAACCTGGGTCAGGTCTGACTCTGACTCGCAATTACCGAACGAAAACGGATCCAGAGTCGAGTCAGTATGATGGTATTAGTGCAAAACATAAACAAAAACAAACATAAACATTTTATTTTGACAGTTATGTTTGTGACTGTTGGTGAACCCAGGTTGGACCTCGAAAAAACTTGAGAGCGAACCTCATCGATGTTGGGTCGGATCCAGAGCGGATCCAGGTCCGACCCGATTGAATAAAAAAACGCTTTGACAGCTGTTAGGGCGGACCTAGGGCGAACCTAGTTCCGCACTGGCAATAACCGAAAACGACATTAGTCAAACACCATCAATATTGACGATTCAATGATCCGTTCAGCTATTTTTAAAATGAAATCATCAACATCGGTTGGTCCGGATGGTATCCCTGCAGTTATTTTCAAAAAGTGCTGTACTGGCATAATATCCCCTCTTCGTCACATGTTCCAACTCTCTCTAACAACTGGAACATTTCCCTCGCTCTGGAAATCGGCCTACATGTTTCCAGTTTTCAAAAAAGGCGACAAACACAACGCCGACAACTACAGAGGAATATCTGCATTGAATGCTGTAGCGAAGCTCTTTGAGTTGGTAGTTCTAGACCCAGTCTTCAATCATTGCAAGCAATATATAGCCGATACACAGCACGGGTTCATGCCTAAGCGATCTACGACAGCAAACCTTTTGACGTTCACAACATATTCGACAGATGTTATGTGTAAGGGCTTTCAAACAGATACAATTTATACTGACTTATCTTCAGCTTTCGATAACATCAACCATCGCATTGCATTAGCGAAACTTGAGCGACTGGGCTCTGGAGGCAGCGTTTTACGTTGGTTCCAATCGTACCTAACAGAACGACATCTAAGCGTTAGGATTGATGACTGCACATCTGGTGAATTCCTTGTCACATCCGGTATTCCCCAAGGAAGTCATCTTGGGCCCCTTGTCTTCTTGTTGTACTTCAACGACGTGAATCTTTGTATGGAAGGCCCTAGGTTATCTTTTGCTGATGACTTGAAAATTTACAATCAGGTCAAGTCCATCGAAGATAGTTTCGCTTCGTGGTGCAACACAAACAGGATGGTGCTGAATCCTACCAAGTGCTCCGCTGTTTCTTTCACAAGGAAGAAGAGACCGATAATTTTCGACTACCACCTCGAAGGCAGCATTATTAAACGTGAATCGTGCGTCAAGGATCTAGGAGTTTTTCTCGATGCCGGACTTACATACAAGGAACATATCAGCTACATTGTTTCCAAAGCAAACCGCAGTTTGGGATTCATCATGAGAATGGACTTTACGGATGTATATTGCTTAAAGAGCCACTACTGTCCGCTGGTGCGATCCACGGTGGAGTATTGTTCAGCAGTATGGAACCCGGACTATCTTAATGGAGTTGATAGAATCGAGGCAGTGCAGCGAAGGTTTGTGCGATTTGCTCTCCGTCGTTTACCATAGAATAATCCACGTGAGCTGCCTAGATATGTACACCGCATGCAACTTATTGGCCTTGACACACTAGAAGTGAGGAGAGATTTATCACGTGTCATGTTGGTTGCCGATCTTTTCATGGCAAAAATTGACTGTCCGATGCTGCTTAACCAAATCAACATTCATGTTCGTTCTCGTGCACTTCGCAACAACATCTTTCTTCGAACACCATTTCGTCGAACAAACTATGGCGCCAACGGAGCTCTTGTTGGTATACAACGAACATTCAATCGAGTGTCATCTGGGTTTGACTTCCACTTGCATCGCCAAAGAATTAAAACTAAGTTATTGAATATTCTTAGGAACTATCATTAGGACCACATTGTGTCTGTTGATAATAACAAAAAAAAAAGTGTCGGAAGGTAGAAAAAATTGCGAAAAAGTGATCTCGCGGAGCTGTTTGTTGTTTCGCGTCACGGGTGTCTCTTGTGTGAAGAGAAGATGGCAGACTTTGGAAAACTTGCGTTTGCAAAGCTCAACAACACCAATTGGCAGAATTGGAAATTCCGCATGGAAATATTGTTGATGCGGGAAGAGCTATACTACGTGATTGCCGACGCGAAACCGGCTGAGGTGACGGCGAAGTGGAATTGGTTTGTGTGTTGAAGACAGCCAGTTTAGCCTGGTAAAAAGTGCGAAAGATGCGAAAGAATGTTAAGAACAACTGCGTACGTATCACGAAAAGACAACGATGACTTCTCGCGTTTCGTTGTTGAAGAAATTGTGTTCGTTGAACTTGTGCGAGGGTGGTGATATGGAGAAACACCTCCAGGAAATCGAAGAGTGGTACGATAGGCTGTCGATAGCTGATTTAAATGTGTAAGAACATGGAATTAGGTTTGTTTCAAGCTGGGTGTCCTGTAGTTGGCTTGTAAACCGACCGACGTCTTTGCAACTGGAGTGGAATTCTCATTCAAGGGCGCCTGTATAAAGATTTTAAAAATCGTCCTTTTTACAACCAAAATTTGTAAACAACAGAGTTTTCAGAATGGGATGCACTGACAGGAAGGAACTGTTGCCAGAAAAAGTTTTGAATTTCGTAGGGAAATTTTTTTTCGCTACTTTACAGAGTTTCCAAAACGCCTCATATTTGTTCCACATGGTTATATTCACCATAAAATGTGGAACAAATTGGAGCTTCAAAAAAATTTGTAACAAAATGAGGATTGCATAGAAAAAAAAGTTATTAACGCTAAAGTTATCAGCAGTTCATTGCCTTTGAAGAAATAATATAAAAAATGGGGGTTAGGTCTGACGAGAAAGGTCTATTGCCAGAGTAATAATCATTTGCATTTGGTGGGTACCCGGGTACCCTGTCGATCACTTAAAGGTGTTTTTTTTTGTCGAACACATAAGGGTTAATATGTTTCACAAAGTTTATATTATTGGATTTATTTTATCTTATATTTTATTTTATATATTTCTGTACGGTATACATTTTTATGGTGAAAGGGCGCTAAAGGGAAAATATTTGGAATAATTTTTTTTTTTTAGGGGCGGGCGTGTAAAAAAAAAAAAATTTTGGGGGGGATTTTGGGCGGTGGGAAAAAATGGGGAGGGGTGTGTGGGGGGTTTTCGGGTTGGACCCCCCACGAAAAGAAAAAATAATAATGTGAAAAAAGTTGGTCGAGTTAAAAAAAAAAAAAAATGTAAATGAATTTTCGAAGTTGGTGCTATCGGGCATCAGTAACTCCAGATAGCCCACACTAACGCACTCTACGAACGATTGCATTTATATCTGCTACGATTTATAATAAAGTTAGTCCTAAATGAGCAATCGACCGTGTAAGACCTCTTCTTTGCGCGTATCCGAAACCCGGGAAAGGTGTCTGGTCCGTTGGCTGGTTATCAGGAAGTTAGTCCGGGAAGTTGTGGGCCAATAGTGAAGATTGGCCAGAATCCGAAAACGGGCGAAGTTTACAAGCTGTAGACAGGATAAACAGCCGCGCGAGTGAATAACCCAGAGAGTGATACCGCACAAAGAAAGTCTGGTTGACAATAGACCGGGTGACAAAAGAACCACATGGTCAGGCAGATGGTTGCCACAGAGTAAATTGTTTTATAAGTAGTGAAAGTAACTGATTTGACTGATCAGGCGGTCTATGAGCCAAGAAGAGACAGAGTCTGAAGAGTATTTAAGTGGGTCGGATACACCACGACCGGTAGATCTTTTTGTGACATTCAGAAAACGGACGAAAATGCCGAAAACAGATGCAGAGGAAGATGCTGCTCGACTGCGAGAAAGTTTGGCCGCAAAAGAAGCCGAAATCGCACAGTTACAGCACCGGTTAACACTGGCTAACAGTAATTCACAAAGTAGTCAGGTGCGGGAGGCAGTCCGTCGGCCAGATTTCCGTGAGTTGCGCGAATTAGTGAGTAAATTTGATCCGAAACAACCCACGTGTCTGTCGGCCGAAGAGTGGATACAGGAGATCAATACTACTGGTGCACATTACGATTGGGATGGACCGACAAAATTACATTGTGCTCGTTTGAACCTAGAAGGGTCCGCAAAGTTGTGGTGGGCTGGTGTGCAAAATGAAGCCACTACATGGACACTCTTTTCGACGAAGTTGGCAAGAGCCTACCCATCTTCTCGGGATCCAATTTACTATCACACTCAGATGACCAAGCGTCGAAAAATGAGAGATGAGACGATCGAAGAGTATGTCTACTCTCAAGTGGCTTTGGGAAAACGAGCTGGGTTCGATGAAGGTGTTATAGTGAAATACGTGATCGCTGGATTGGGAGAGTTCGTTTACAAATCTCGAGTACAGTTGGGAGGAAAAATTGAGACTGTAGAAGAACTGATATCTCAGCTGAAATGGATGGAAGGGATGAACGATACACCGACAGAATCCGCAGTTATACGGGTGGCCGAGAGGAAGAAGGAGAAGGTAGCGACGTGCTATAGATGTAGTCAGCCAGGACATAAAGCAGTGTCTTGCCCTACAGTTTCTGAGAGACGCTGTTACAATTGTAGTGTTAGTGGCCATATGGCGAAAAATTGTCCGAATCCAAAGCCACCGAAAGCCGGACCATCGAGAATGCAGGTAGTGGACGAAGAAAACAACTTTGTGCGTGTCGTGGAAATTGGCGACATGAAATTAAACGCTCTTATCGATTCGGGGTGCAAAGTATCTACAATTCAAAGTCGGTTCGCGGACAAAGCGGGTGGTAGTGAACCAACCAATACGACCTTGGTCGGTTTCGGAGGAAAAAAGGTGAATGTGGACAAAATAGTGAAAACGGTAGTGAAGCTCGACGAAGTTGAAGTGCCGGTAAAACTGAACGTTGTCCCAAATTGGGCTCAGAGCACGGCATTGATTCTAGGCCGAGATATGTTGAACACAGATGGTGTAGTGATGGTGAACCGCAACGGAAAAGTGGAGTTTGGTCGGGACCGAGAGCGAAACACAGTTCGGAAAGAATCGGATCAGATGGTTGTAGAGGTGCAGCCGAGGAAATACGAGACGATGTTTACGATTGACAGTCACGTGAAATACTCGGATATCCTTGAAGAAGATGTAAATGCTGAAGGACCTAAAGAAGAAATTTTAAAATTAGTGAATCGGTACCGATCTTGCTTCGCGACGAACATGAAAGAATTAGGTGTTGCAAAGGGCACGGAAATGAAAATAGTGTTGAGCGATAGGGATCCAGTCTACATTAAGCCGCACCGCATGGAGTATGCCCGAGAAACTGCTCTGCGGGGTATAGTGGAAGAATTGATTGAAGCAGGTATTGTGACTGAATCGAATTCGCCGTACAGTAGTCGGGTAGTGATGGTGCCGAAAAAGGATGGTGCATTCCGTATGGCGGTTGATTACCGGCTGTTGAATAAAAAGACCGTTAAAGACCGTTACCCCATGCCTGACATTGAGTGGTGCCTCAATAAGCTCAGTGGAACACAACTGTTCATTACGGTGGATCTTTATTCCGGATATTACCAGATTCCAGTGGCAGAGGACAGCCAAGAATGTACCGCGTTTTCCACTCGTGACGGTCATTACCACTTTCTACGAATGCCGTTTGGGTTAGCAAATGGGTGTTCGGTATTCCAGCGAGCTATGAACCAGTTAACATCGAAGCTGAGGAAGGAAGGTATCGTGGCCTATATTGACGATTTAGTGATTGGTGGAAAAGACGTGAAGGAATTGATGTGTAAATTTGAAAAGTTACTGGAAGTGCTTAAGGAGAGTGGATTTACCATAAATTTAAAGAAATCACACTTCTTTAAATCAGCTGTTGATTTTCTCGGTTTTGAAGTGTCGAAGAATGGAATCCGTCCAGGCGCCATTAAGATAAAGGCTGTTCGGGAATTCCCCGTGCCAGAAAGTGTACTGCAAGTTCAACAATTTCTCGGATTGGCCGGATTTTTTCGAAGATTCATCCCGCAGTTCAGTGTGTTAGCAGCTCCATTGTTCACGCTGTTATCGAAAGATGCTAAGTTTGAGTGGAAAAGCGATCAGGCTAACGCGTTTGAAAGGCTAAAAAAGGAGCTCAGCGAGCGACCTTTATTGGTATTATTTGATCCGAATCGTGATTTGGAACTCCACACAGATGCATCACAGGAAGGCTTGGCTGGAATTCTATTGATGCGTACGGATGAAGGGTGGCAACCGATCAGTTATTACAGTAAGCGTACATCGGAGGCCGAACGAAAATACCACAGTTATGAGTTGGAGGTTTTGGCAGTGGTGGCTAGTGTAGAACGGTTTAGACACTACTTGATTGGGAAGTTCTTTGTTCTCCATACCGACTGTAGTGCAGTGAGAGACACATACGAAAAACGTGATATGAATGCTCGAATCGGCAGGTGGTTTCTGAAGCTCACCGAATACGACTTTCGCATGGAGCATAGACCAGGTCGCTCCATGAGGCACGTAGACGCATTGAGTAGAAATCCAGTGGAAAACGGAAAAAGTGTTGAACCCGTTCTGTGTGATATGATGCCTATCGATATAAGCAACAGTGACTTTCTAGTGGCACTACAAAGACAAGATCCTCGACTATGTAACATTATAGATGTGTTGGGGAGAGCTCCGTTGACTGACGAAGAGAGACAAATACAGCAGTGTTATCAGTTGGATCGGCATCGTCTGTTAAGAATAGTGGATGGAAAGAAGTGTTTCGTAATACCAAGCCGTGTTCGTTGGCGTATAGTTCACACATACCACGATGAAATGGGACATTTTGGAGTGGATAAAGTTTTGGAACGTCTGCAGCAGAAATTCTGGTTCCCGAAAATGCGCAAATATGTACGGTCCTATATACAAGCCTGCCCACAGTGTGCGTTTCATAAAAGTAAAGGTGGAAAACCGGAGGGATTCTTACATCCATTGCCCAAAGAACCCGTGCCGTTTAGAACGGTGCATTTGGATCACATGGGGCCGTTTGTCCGATCGGCCAGGGGCAATTCGTACGTGTTGCTTCTCACTTGTGGTTTTTCAAAGTTTGTGGTTGCCCGAGCAGTTCGGTCGACGAAAACTGGACCGGTATTGAATTTTCTAGAAGAGGTGACAAGTATATTCGGAACGCCGAATCGTATAATTACAGACCGGGGTACTGCATTTACTGCGAGGAAATTTGAAGAGTATTGTCGAGTGAACAGTATTGAACACACTAAGACATCAGTGGGATCGCCGAGAGCGAACGGACAAGTGGAAAGAGCGAACAGAACAGTGCTTAACGCAATTCGTTGTATGGTTGGTGACAAAAATACACGTTGGGATGAACAGTTGCCGAAGATTCAGTGGTCGGTAAATAATATGCCGAATTCGACCACAAACCTTACCCCGAGTGTCTTGGTGTTGTCGTATCAGCCACGTGACATACACCAGAATGCCATCATATTGACCCTGCAGGATGAAGAAGATAATGTGGTGGAGAATACCGCCGATCTACGTCAGCAAGCCACGAGAGCGATCGAGAAGAGACAACGTCTACAGAAGCGGTATTTTGACGAACGCCGCAGAGAGCCGGCCGTCTACGAAATTGGCGATATGGTATTAGTGGAACGTGATCTAACGGCAATGGGACATAGTCGCAAATTGGAGTCGAGGTTTAAAGGCCCATATGTGGTTAAAGCGGTGTTGGGCAATGAGCGCTACGAGCTGGAAGACATACCAGGCCTGTACGGATCGGGCCGTCCAAGAACGACGGTGTATGCAGCTGATCGAATCAAACGATGGTGTCAACTCGAGGATCTCGAAGGGTACGAAGACACAACGATAGATGAGACGACAGGAACTGAAAGCGAAAGCTACCAAGCGACCAGATAGTTTTATAGTAGCCATTGCTAAGATAAATTGGCTTTTTGGCAAAACTGTGATTTCTTGCAATCGCCATATTGAAATATATGAAATAATTGAAATGTGGAAAAATAAATACACCAAATTTTAAATGTAATACAATTGAACTGTAGATCTGAGACAAACTTCGGTATTCGTTTAGATAACCTTATTGAATTCCATCAATTTTCAGGAGTTTCATGATTAATTTACGGAATACATTTTTTTCAATTTTGTTTTTGTTGTTGTAAACTCGCATAATTTCCAAGGCGCATTAATTTTCAGCTCTTATCGTGCCAATATTCACCATAAAATTAAATGCGCATATGATTTGGAGCATGATACGCTATAAACAAAACTCAATTTGTTTTATATATTTTGCTATCAATCATAATTTCCCGCAACAGTAGAACTTTTTCTTAGCCATTATTTACTGTTGAATGAATCAGAAGAGAAACAAAGCAAAACAACAAAAACCAACCACGATATCGCCGTGAAGTTTGACAGCTGTGGCCATTCAGCCCTATGCTGGTTTTGATGGCGGCCAATAGGTTTTATGATGGTTTTCAAGTGGTCATAACATCTTTCACTAGAACATTTTCAAAATCTTTATGGTCTTAGAAAGGTTTTATTAATTTGTTTTCACAACCGTCTATAGAGTGGGCCACTTTGTACACATTTCGGCTTTAAAGATGCATAGAGGAGGTGTTGGTGGACAAAACAGTTTTGAATGTAGTGTCATCAACAAAGCCGGGAGGAGTGCTATACGGCTGGAATAGAACTGAAATTGTTACTTGGATAGCTATGGTGTGAAGTTGAAATTGAGTCCAAAATAATTTGAGAAGGGTAAACGGGGGCCCGAAATTTAGTAGTTATAAATATAAAAAATAGAGATGTGAGGGAAATTTCCAGAAGGGGGGAAGGGGAAAGAGAGAAAATTGGGGAAAAAAAATAGGGATGGAGGGGTTTGGAGAAAAATGACGTTTCTTGTGGATCATCACAATGAATCAACTGCTGATGGTGATTCTTATTACATGCTATAGTTCTGAAAAATATATTTGTTATTTTTTTCTTGTAGTTAGACCAATTCTGTAACCGTTTCTTTAGAAGATATCATGCAAATGGGCTAGGTCTGCTTTTGAATCGATATGAAAAATTTAAAAAAAAGTAATGGGAATTCATAAACAAATTCATCATATTCATAACAAACATTACTGTCAAACACGATTTGTGTTTACTTTTGTTGGATTGAATTGTTGTGTTCATGCATTTCTGCATTTGGTTTACATTTTTATAACTTGATTATAACCTATTAGTTATTGTGATGCTATAAACTACCCAGATAAGACATCGTCATGTCATAAGCATGTTATGCAGTGCATCTTTAAAACTTCTTATGCTACCTAAAAGATGTTATTAAAAGATCGGTTAATTGCGCTGTTTTGATCATATTTGAGTCGAAAATTAAGTCATATGTTCTAGAAAAATACATGAGTGACTTATGAAAGGCAAATGTTTTGCGACAGCATCCTCTTAGCTTGTATATGACAAAAGATGTTTTTCATTTCATTCTTAATACTCTTTTATAACAAAATTTCAAGATAACTGACCAAAAAGACTTGGGTATCCAAACAAGTCGAACCAAATCATCAAGGGGTAGAAATGGTCGATGAAACATTTCGTTGCCAAAA
>JAHHFK020001337.1:0-33417 GCA_024533555.2 Aedes koreicus
ATGGTTGCCTATATGATTTTCGCTTGTTTATCTTGTCCTGGCCCATACCAAATATGTTCGAGCTATAAACGGATGAAAGCATGGAGAGGTAGAAAGCTGAAAGATGATGTCGTCGTCGTCGCCGTCGGTTTCGCAGTCGTTGTTCAGCTTGATGGCGATGGACAGCAGAGTGGACGATGATGGCGCGCGCATGCAGGGAACAAATGTTTACCGCGAGTCCACCCACAAAAAGCACCGGTGGCTAGCAAAGGACATACTAGATTGACTGTCCAGGCTGACGCTATATTGGAAGTAGAATACCCTCGTGAGTTGATGGTCGTTACACCCAACCGGTGGGTTTGCTTCCCCTTCGGGATTAAAGGGCGGTGGTGCTGGTGGCACAAGATGAAAAAGCACCCAACGGATGCTTCGCTAAATACAGCATTTTGAACACATCAACGGCGTAGTGCAAGGAATCGGCCGGACTGGAAAATATTTGTAGAAAACGTGTTTTCCAAGTGTGCATCTATGTGAGAGTTAAACATAAATGTTTGGGCAGTCCACGTTCACATCGATGGATAATAGTTGCATGGGTCCAGATAAATGCATATACTTCTTGCAGCGGTACATTGGATGTAGCACTTATTCAAATAAGGGCAGTAAATGGATATTCTGAAAAGTTGATTGGAAATCTTTCATTTTGCACGCCGTTGTTTTCAATTCAGCCTGGTAAAATTTAGTACTATATCTGTTATGGCTTTCGTTACGTTGTTGAGTTGAGTGAGGGTCATAGACGAGAAACTTGTTTGAGCGGTACCTGTGGAGAGCAAAGAAAAAAGGACTGCACACAACATAATAGTTCGTTCAGATTTAGTTTTGTACCAGTTCAGACTTGATGCTAAGGGACGGTAGAGGAGCTTTTTTCTATACATTACTCTCCAGTGCCCCATCTCATATACACGGACCACTGCGGTCAAGTGTTGGGTGTCAGTTTTCTGAACTTTTCTGGGTGAGACTCTCTCCTGAGTGGATTTGTGCATAACAGGATTGAGACTACAGACGGTAACAACAACCCAACGTAGAGCTCAATATGCTGTAAACGGTGCCGGATTTTCTACAGTAGGACAAGTGTATTGCAGAAGGATGCAATACTTTGCTTTTATATTTTCTGCCATGAGTGTAAACCATATGTTGCCAATGTTGTGTTTTGTCGAAGTTTTCAACTGAAGTGGGCCAATGTATGTGAGAGGGATATTTACCTATTGTTCGGAGAGATTGAATATTTGAAACTTGGATGGTTGGCACTGATGTTGATTGTTTTTGAACGAGTGTGGTACACTTTACGTGGGTTTTATCAACCGTTCTTGAAAAAAATTGCTAGATGTTACCAACAGTGTATTGAACAAACCTATCAAACAGAAAGTTTTTCCTCGACAATTTGAAGTAACAGTCAAGTGCGCAAACATGTAGCAAAATGCGGAAAATGAATTCCACTCCAGTTCCCCAAGCTTCCTCACGATCTCTATGATATTGTCAGCCGCACTTACCTCGACGGTGATGCCAAGCACGGGAAATGCCTTGAGTGATGGGTTTTCCTTGGGAGTGTAGCGAAAAAACTCTCGCTTTCCCTTGTACCACTTGACGGAGTAGAGCACGGCACCTTCCATATCGTAATGGCAGATCAAATTTGCATTATCACCTCGGCGAATGGCTGCCGGCACGCTTACGCGAACGTCCTTTACCGTGATCACGAAATCTGATGGAGAAAGCAGAAGAAAAGAAAGAAAAATGATTTGGCACCTTAAGTTTGCCGATACGTGTATAGAATGAAGGATGCTTTAATTGATTTTTGACGAATGACTGTTGTGTTGTGTTTTGAATGGGAAGCATGCTACTTGAAGTTAAGTGCAGTTGATGGAGATGAAAAGGCATAATATATTAGTGGAAGTTAAAAGCATCTTATTAGGAACTTAACAACTTGAATAATTTCACATAAAGAGTTATTGCTTTAGTAATTTATCGGTGAGTTTAAAAAAAACATTCAGAAGCGTGAGTTAACGCTTGCTTGAACAACATAGAACAGAACAGTAGAAACATAAGATACTACTCAAATTTGAGGAAATGATTTAAAAAAATCATTTTAGAATTCACATTCCAACACAGCAACACACAACATACATTTTGCAACTCTTAATGACTCATTAAGAACAAAAGCAACTACGGAAAATCATCCTCATTCATTTTATGGCATACAACCGTAATTAAATTTGGTTGATTCGATGCATCTCTTTACAACCTTTTGATGCACTTTTACAAATATCGTAGAGTGAATGCCGGCATTTTAAGCTGTACACTCTACGCTTGGTGTGCAGACTATTTAATTGCGTTTATCCTCATCGGTCTACAGAGTGGGTATGAACACACAAAGAAAGGCGCACTGCAGATTCCATGGTACAGTCGCAAAACGTAACAGAAATCAAAAATGTGAATGAAAGCATATTATTTTTTTGCAAGCAAGCGAGCTAACACACAGCAAACCTATAAATTGTATTGCACCGGGAGTGTGTTCCATTTGCTATTGAGTTGCATACTAAGAGCGGTAGGAAAGCTTGTGGCGGTGGCACGCCTTTCAAATGAGTTCTCTTTGTAAGGGATACGCCGAGTGAGTTCACCATTTCGTATTAATGGGAATAAAGATGGAAGAAACTTGCCATAATGATGACAACGCACAGGCTGGCTGATGAATAGAACAGTATACGTATGTGGAAAAGCACTTGAAGCCACGCGTTGTTGATTTGATGATTAAGTAATTTTTTATTTAGATTTTATGTTTACGTATTTATTTTAAGCATTTCTAAGGATAGAATGGAAGTTATGAATTGGTAAATGCGAACGATATCGAGTTATATTCGATAACGTCCAGGTTCGAAGTTAGGTATCAGATCGTTGGGTCAGGTTGCACGTTCCTCTGCTGCCTTTCTCACCACTCATCTGACGGAGAGGTAGGAAAACAATAGGAATGGAAAGGGATAGGAAAGGAAATTGATAGGAGGAAAAATTGAAATACGGCTGCACAGATAAAAAGAAATATTGATTTTTTTGCGTTATCTAATGCGCATAAAAGGAATGCTAGATTTGGCAGGAAATAATGGGATATTTCATGTAAATTTAAGCCAGATAAAGCCTGAATCTAGCCTTTTGTATGAAAGATTGCAAACATTGTTGTATGGCGCATGGAAGATTGGAAACAATTTCGTTGTTTACGCCTCCTTTGGCTTGGAATTAATCGAGGGGAAATTTTACGCGCCTGTTAAAATTATTTATTTTTTTCCTGTGTGGGTTAACATAATGTGTTAGCATAACATGAGCCTAATGCTCTTGTTGTGTTTATAAACAATAATATATCCTAGAGGTTAATATGTTGAACATTTAATGCACTTTACAATTGCTGCGTATTTAAAATAATTAGGCGTTTTTGAATCCATTATATAAAGAAGATTCAACTTGGTAAATATGTATCATGTCATAGTCGACAATTTCCAGTCAAAGCTTGCAATTTCCAGTCAAAGCAGTCAATCGTTCTACTAATACGCTCGTAAAAGTGTTTTTAAAAAAAGTATTTTTTTTAAAGTGAAATAAATTACCTGATTAGAAGAGAAAAAAGAATGTTGGCAAACAGTGTTAGGCACAGTGAACCATAACATGTCTAAGCGTGTATGTCGAACGAAGAAAAAGCACCACAAAAACTTCTTTCTCTCACACACCAGCAAGCAATACGGTCACCTCAAACCATTGATAAATTTGTGATAAATTTATCGTCCACACAATTCTCGATAAAAAGTTGAATTTTTCTGCTCTCCCGCAATATGCTCCGGTTTCAGACATAATAAACAACATTGAAACCGCCATACAGTTTGTAAACTGTCCCTCAAATCTGCCCTCCGCCATGACGTAGAGCGCTGTATTTTGAACACTGCGAGCAAACCTTACACAATAAGACAACCATGCCTCGATACTGGAAGTGTAGTTCGGCATCTGAAAGCACGAAATGTTATTTACTCCCGTGCGGACAAAGGCAACGCTGTGGTGATCATGGAAAAACAAGACTATGACACCAAAGTTCTGGAAATGATCAACTCTGGTCCGTACGAGGAATGTAAATACAAGAATGGTAAGCCAAAAGACCCTCTCAAAAATATGATCGAGGAAGCAAACAACACACAAAACAAAATGTTGCGCGTTCGATAGGTGAAGTTAAACTTGAGAGTAGACTTCATGTTCCAAACTCAAAAGTCGCATCGTTGTATTGTTTACCGAAAATACATAAAAATCCAATGGCTATACGTCCAATTTCTTCTAACATCAGCACTCCAACGGAGAAATTGGCATCCTGGTTAGTGGACGAAATGAGTAAGTACCCTGTGAAGCATGGAAAAAGTGTTCAATCGATTTGGTAAACAATTTGAAGAAAGTCGAGATGCGACGGGTTGATATACTTGTTTCTTTCGACGTTACTGGCATTTTTCCAAACGTGCCTGTTACTGAAGAAGCTCTCTGTAGTTTGCGCAAACATTTGGAACGTTGTCGCGTCCCACCAAACCACATTGAAGCATACACTACTGTTGCTGAAGTGTGTATGAACCAAAACTACTTCTTCAGAGATAAGTTTTATAAACAAACGTTTGGACTCAGTATGGACTGCAAGCGTTCACCTCTTTTGGCCGATATTTTCATGTGCAATTTTGAAATAGAACTCGAAAAACAAAAATTGTTTCCTCGAGTTTGGAGACGGTATGTTGAAGACATTCTTGCAACAGTGAAATAACGCCAGCTACCACAAGTTCTTGAGCCGTTGAATTCACGACACCACAATAAAATTCACGGTTGAGAACGATTTTCCTGGATTTGATGATAACAAGGAAAGATAACAACTCTTTAAAATTTGGTATCTACCGGAAACCGACATCCACGGACCGGTATATAACATCAGATTCCAACCATTTTGGTACTCAACAACAGGCCGCGTTTCACTCAATGTGTCATCGGCTTTTTATACCAATGGGAAAGCAAGAATTTGAAGCGGAGCGGAGGAAAATTTATTGTGCGGCGGAATTAAATGGCTACGATGAAGAATTTGTACATAAAATCACAAGAAAAGACGAAAGAAAGAAACATCGACAAAACGCCACTACACTGAAACCAGAAAAGGATTAGGTTGAAAGGATCAGCTTACCTTTCTATCCAAAGCTAACTAACGCTATGCAAAGTATTTTAAAAAACATGGTTTACAGGCGGTCTACTAGAGCGGCCCACCTTTGAAGGATACTTTGTGTTCCCTCAAAGACAAAGTTCCAATGGACGAGATGTGAGGCATGTATGAAATCCCTTGCAAGAGTTGTCCAGCGGTTTATATAGGCCAAACCCGTCGAAAAATTAAAGTTCGTCTTAGGGAACACAAAAACGCCATGGACAAGGGAAGGGAAACCGAATTGAACGTAGCTGCACACTCTATGGAGCATAATCATGCAATAGACTGGGATCGCGCAAAACTGAAAAAAATGTGTCAGAAAAGTATCCCAGTTGAATGCATGGGAATCAATGTTCATCGCCACAACTGAGTAGCCGCTGATGAATGAGGATGATGCCCCAATATCATCGTCCCTTTTCCACTTGACGACGAGGAAAATAAAATGATTGCTTCTATATGTGACGTGTACTATATCTAGTATGAAGCTGTGATCGTTCTCTTCGTGTAATCAGTTGGACATCGCCCTGTAGATGGGCAGCATTGGGCCCGAAACAGGTCGACAATAAAAGGTTAAATTTTATGGGATTTGGGACGCTTGGCATATGGACGTTTGGCATATGGAAGTTTGGCCGAATGGACGTTTGGCCGAATGCGTTTGGCCGAATGGACGTTTGGCCGAAAATTGTCTATTAGCATAAATGTATTGCAGAGAAAAGGAAATAAGAATCTAAAAAAGTATTTTCAAACGCATTAGATCTAAACAAGGAAATAAGGAACCAAAAAAACATTCTCGAACGCATTAGATAGCATCCCGATTTTCTAGACTTATTACACTTAGAGTTTATTAATATGTATGCGCATTTGCAGTAATAAGCATTCTAATTAAGTTTCAACTATATTAATTCACTAAAAAACGAAATTTTTATGTTCAAAATTGCAATAAATGGTATTCGGCCATTTGCCCATATACATGAGAAGTATGAATTTGTTTTGATAAAATCGTAGACTCCTGATTTTAGATGGAAATATGTATTTTGTTTAACAGCTAGACAGAATGGGTCATTATATTTTCTTATCTTGAAGAATCTTGCAGTTCCTCCGAAAGATACCTTCTTTTGATTCTTTGCACATAGGCCTTCTATGACGATACATATTCCTGTATTCGAAAGCAACTTTCTGAATCAAGCGCTTGCCCGGTTATTACTCTTTGTGAGATTGTTCCTTCTTCCAAACATGAGCAGTTCTTTGGAGTTTTACTGATCAACGAAATAAAGCACTGCATATTTGACGAAGCATATTCCTGTATCCAAAAGCGAACTTATGATTCAAGCGCTTGCCCGGTATAAAACTCTTATGTGAGATTTTTCCTTCTTTCCAACATGAGCAGTTCTTTGGAGTTTCACTGATGAAACAAATGTAATTCTCATGATTTCATGCATTTCAATTTGAGAAATTTTGAACCGACTTTATGTGAGAAACTAATATTTGATAATTTTGAGCTTTAATAAAATTGCATTATTCTTATTTTACTTTTGAGACGTTGTTTGGAATCAAATGATTAAAAGATATTTGGCTAAATGGCTTCGAACCCTTAAATTACTTGGCATGGCATTTCACAGTAGAATCTGAATTTAAATTTCGACTTTTCTCAAATGAGTTATTCGTTCTTTTGAACAATAGTTACAATAAACTTTCTCAGAAAAATCTAGCCTCAAAATGACTGACAATTATCAAAACGTGGTGAGAGATATTATGATCAAACTAAAGCAAAACCAATGGGACAAGTATATGAAAATTTCACAATTTGAATGAAGAATACACATAAATATACATTGACCTAGTTATTTCAATATCGCGATCATATCCATCTAAAAACTCATACCTGCCATGCATTAGACAAAACGAGAAATATTTTTTCTGCACTTCATCTCACGCATAGTAAACTTAAAGAGATTTCAGCTCTGGTTCATAACAACTGAAAGAAGGTCCTTTGATGCGCACCAAAAACTCGGGCAAACATTCATTCGGCCAAAGGTCCATTCGGCCAAACATCTGTATGCCAAAAGAGCATACCGACACATTATATTTTCAGTAATCCCTAGAAGAAGGTGAAATACAATACGCCGAAGCGTGGGAAAATTGAAATATTATCTGTTTCCATTAGTCAAAAGACTGAAACCCAAAGAAATCAGCATTACCAAGTCACGGTCGATAATCAGTTACAATACAAAGACGGCAGAAGACTCTCATCACAGTTACAGTTACAAATCAATACATAAACATTTCGGTATGTCTGTAGCTTTAGAATTAAAACGATACGCATCCAACCACAGAACAAACATATGGAAACTACACGTACGGAAAGACAGGTCAATTTAAAAAACACACCAATGTATTGGAGGTCTCCCACATCAAATTGCATCACGGAAAAAACGCTGTAGAAAATAACCCATTGGGTATTTTGTCTTGAAAATTTGGGTAGAAGTAGTTTAGAGTTTTTTTGTTTGTATTATTTTTTCGCTGTCAGTTTTTCGAAAATTGGATAAAATGGCGTCACCCGAAAAGCAACGTCGCGAATTGATTTTGAGAAGCAACTTGAAAATCCTCAACTCTCGGAATCTCGGAAACTCGGAATCGTGCAGTCAACGGTGAGTCGTGTGATTAAACGTTACTACGAAACTCTGAGCATCGAACGGAAGAAGAAATGCGGTCAGAATGGATGTTCTATTAGTGATCAGGATCACAAGCGTGTCGTGGAAGCATTTAAGCGGAATCCCTATGCTTCAGTCAGGTTATGTGGCCAAAAAGTAGAATCTGTCCAAGTCTTTCGTTCAGAGAGCCAAGGACCGGGAGGAACTGCATACGTACAAAGTGCAGAAGGCTCCAAATCGTGACGAAAGGCAAAATATGGTGCGAAAGCCACGGGCCCGGAAACTGTACACCCAGACGCTGACGAAGCCTCATTGTCTCATCATGGATGGTGAGACTTACGTATAGGAGGACTTCCGGCAACTTCCGGGGCTACTGTTCGTCACCGCCCAGCACAAGTTTGATGTTTCGGAGGAAGTTAGGAAGCAGAAACTTTCAAAGTTTGCCAAGAAATACATGATTTGGCAAGTGAAATGCTCTCGTGGCAAACGGAGTGCGCAGTTCGTGACTACTGGGACTGTAAACGAGGATCTACCTCAAAGAGTGTCCTCTGTTGATGCAACACGAGGGCCCTACGATCTTCTGACCAGATCAAGCTTCGTGCCACTATTAAAATGTTATCCACTGAAAATTGGTTTTTTACTACTAAAATGTGTCTTTATTTGTCTTTTCAATTTAATTTTTACATTTAATTTTTAACAGTTTAATTGTTTAGCCAGAGGGGCTTTTCATCTTTGTTCTTTGTTCCATTCGTTTTGTGGTGTGTTTTGTTAATTTGATATTCTAGTTTACATTTCATCCCTGATGGGGATTTGTTGGTTTAAATTTATAAAATTTGATAACCTACCTAACTACAATAACTACAATTTGAAAAACCTAGGGAAGGGGTACCAAGTCCCGGATGACTTGGTGGTCTGATAGGTGGCAACGTGTCCTGTACCTATTGATAGTCTCACTAAAACGATCTTCGAGTGTTTTTATCTCGGCCAGACGGTGGATCTCAGTGTTTCTCGTCCGTGGAGGTGTGTTCAGGATTATCCTGAGAAACTTGTTTTGAACCCGCTGTAGCTTCAGGTGGTGTGTTTTTGCGCAACTCTCCCAGATCGGCATGCCGTACTCAATAACCGGGAGTATGATCTGTTTGTAGATAGCAAGCTTGTTCTTCAGGGACAATGTAGACTTTCTGTTTAGCAAGGGGTACATAAGCTTCAACAGAACGTTACATTTTGTGACAGTCTTGTCAACCTGTTCCCTGAAGTTCATCTTGCTATCTAGTGTCACGCCAAGATAGATGGCTGAGTTGGTCCATTCCACCGTTGTGCCGTTTAGACAAATTTTAACATCCTCAGCCGGAACAAGTCTGGGAGATTTTGAGTGAGGGAAAAGAATAACCTGGGTCTTCGCTGCATTGATACAGATCTTCCAGTCTGTGAGATACTTCAACAGAACATTCAGGCTTCGCTGCAGTTTCGATGCGATCGCTCTTACTACCCTACCGTTGTGGACGACTGCGGTATCATCGGCGAACAGCGACAGAGATCCGTTTTCAGGGAGTGGGGGTATGTCCGAGGTGAACAGATTAAATAAAAGTGGACCTAATATGCTTCCCTGCGGAACACCGGCAGAAACCTCCTGCGCATCGGAAACTGCACCATGCAGCGAAACACAAAATGTTCTGTTTGATAAGTAGTTTTTCACGATCTTTACCAGAAAGACTGGAAGATTGTACCGATGCAGTTTGTACACCAGGCCATCATGCCAGACGTTGTCGAACGCTTTTTCCACATCAAGAAGGGCCATGGCAGATGTTTTCGAAACAGACTTGTTTCGCTTGAGGATGTTATTGACTCGGTTCAGTTGATGTACTGTTGATCGACCGCGTCGAAAACCAAACTGTACATCAAGCAGGATGTTGAGTTCGTCGGTAGATGCAAGGAGCCGACGGTAAATTGCTTTCTCAAAAAGTTTAGATACTCCCGAGAGAAGGCTGATGGGTCGATAGCTCTTGGAACATGAAGGATCTTTCCCAGGTTTCCGGATGGGTATGACTTTAGCTGACTTCCAACGCGAGGGGAAGTAGCTAAGTCGAAGGCATTTGTTAAAAATGAATGCTAGATGTTCGTAGAATTGGGAACTCAAGTGCTTGAGTTCCAAATTCAGAATTTTGTCGAAACCTGGGGCCTTCATGTTCTTCGACGCTTTGATATAGGTCGACAGTTCGTCAGCTGTGATTTCTAGTTCCTCTGAAAAGTCATTGGGACATAGATGGAAGTTATATGCATGCTCGTTAACGGCAGCTTCGTGAGGACTGATGATGTTCTGACCAAGATTGTGTGAGCTGACAAAATGTCGACCTATCTCAGCAGCCTTCTCAGCGGGAGTAATCAAACGATCCTTAGAGTCATTGTTGTCTAGTGGGATCAACGGTGGAATGGGCCTAGGCTTGGTTTTTAAAATTTTTGTTAATTTCCAGAACGGCTTTGCACAATCTGGGAGGGCGCGGATTTTGTTGGCAAAATTAGTGTTTCTGAGATCCACCATTCTGGCCTTGATTATTTTATTCAGACGATTGCACTCTGATTTTAAAGCAGGCAGACCAGTACGTTGATACTGTCTGCGAGTGGTGTTACGTCGACGGATCAAATTTTTAGTGAGAATATCAATAGGTAAAGAGTTGCTCACCTGTGTTGTTTCTGGAATGTGGTGCTCCCGGGCCTGGGAGATCGCCTGCTCGATCGACTCCAGTTGCCGATCGATGTCGTCGGTTGAATCGGGGCGCCTATCGTAGTCGACGGTGTTGTCGACCTGATGACGGAACTGGGTCCAGTTGGCGCGATGGTAGTTGCGCCTGGTTACCAAATGCCGGTTGACGCTAGACCCAACTTCAGCCACCACTGGATAGTGGTCTGAGCTGAGTTCTTGGTACACGACCGGCTGGGCGATGTTGTTCCCCATGTTGCTGAGGAAGATGTCGATTGTTGAGTGGACCCCGGATCTGCTCAACCGGGTGGGAGTATCCGGGCCCAGGATGGTGTAGTGGCCCTCTTCCAGGTCGTCGTGTAGAATGGATCCGTTCTTGTTTCGTCGTTCGTTTCCCCAGGTTTCGTGTCTTGCATTCAGGTCACCGGCGATAATGAACTGTCCATGCCTCCGAGTGAGCTTGCTGATGTCGTTTCGAAAAGTCGTGTCTGTCCCGTTGATTGTTCTTGCTTGTTTGGGACAATAGGCCGCAATGACAGTGATAGGGCCGGCGGTGGTTTCGACCTTGACTCCGATGGCTTCGATGAATTTCAGCTGAAAGCTCGGAAGCGTCTGGCAGTTGATGTTGGTGCGCAGGGCGATGGCGACTCCCCCTCCGGCGGAACTGGTTCGATCAAGTCTGATTAGTCGGAAATCTGGCAGGAACACGTTGATCTCCGGCTTGAGATGCGTCTCGGTGATGATCGCGATGTCAATGGCTCGTTCGTTAAGAAAGTCGATGAATTCGATATTTTTACTCTTCAGGGAGCAAGCGTTCCAGTTGGCTATTCTGATGTTTTCACGGTCCATTGAGGAACGCGATTATGGCTTGTATTTGTTCAGAACGTGTTCTGCAGGATCGCTTGATGATGGTGGCCTGAGCCAGAATTGCAACGACTTCCTCCGTTGAAAGCATCGAATCATCGATCGCGCCAGATGTTGCACCAGAGTACGACGGTCCTGGAAGATCGCTTTGGGATGGCTGGGTTGCTGCAGCTGCGAACCGATGTTGAACGGAAGGCCGACTGGGGACCGGACGGTTTGGAGGCACTTGGCGTGTTGGGAGAGCAGGAAAGTTCTCAGTCGTGAGGGCCGGTGGCGGACCAGATCGTCGTCGATAGCCGGGTTGGTTGTTGGCTGACGATTTTCTTCGAATCGCAATGAATTCGGCCCGCTTCGGGCATTCCCTGCTGGTTGCTTTGTGAGCCGCACCGCAGTTGGCACACACTGGGTCAGCATCCTCCATCCGCTCACAGGCATCGGGTCCGTGGTGTTTGCCGCAATCAACGCATCGCTTTGCCATGTGGCAATTTTTGGTGCCATGCCCAAACATCAGGCAGTTCTGGCACTGGGTGACATCACGGTGGATCGGTTGGTAGCGGTCCCATTTGACGACGATGTGGAACAAGGCTCGGACGTTTTGCAGATCCTTCATGCACGTCGAGTTCTTCTCGAAGTGCACCTGATAAAGCTGGTCTCGATAGCTTCGAGAGATGTCGTGCCGACGCATTTTATTTATTTGCACCGGTTTGAGCCCATTGGCCTTTAATTCCTCTGCCAGTTCCTCCGTTTTCTTGTCCGGAAGGCCACGCAAAACCACCTTGAACGGCTTGTTGGCTTCGATGTCGTGCGTGAAATACTGCACATCCATCTGCTTCAGTATTTCCTTGACAGCGTTGTAATGGGGCAGCGCCGAGACCATCAACTTGTAACCCTGCGAGCAGAGTTGAATTGTGCACCGCAGGCCCTTGTTGATGTAGAAATACACCTTATCCAGTAAGCCTTCCGGAAATCCCTTCACGAACAGCGGCGGCATTTTCTCCTTCTTCTCTATTTTCGGTGTATCGCCGTTCTCCAGAACGGCGTACCGGTTGTTTGCTAAAATAGCTTCTTAGATGACAGCACATCATCGGGTGAATTCAAGCGGGAACGTTTCCCAGTCGAGCTTGTGCCGACATCACTAATCGGCGGCTTCCCCATACCGGGGTCGGACTGTGTATCACACAACGCGAGAGGATAAAGTGCACCACGCACCACAACGAAAGAGCGATCGAAAAAACACCACAAAAACTTTTCAGAGCGCGAGCGAAAAACACGACCGAACGTGTCGCTTGTTCAAACTGGAATGCTTTATCCCGCCAACTCGTAGGCTTCAGTAGCGAGGTAAACGGCAGCAACTGTTCGTCAGTGCACCCTCCAGGGTGCTTGTTGCTGCCAACTGCGTTCCTTCAGCAGATTTATGCACAGCTTCACGACTGCCGTAAGACTGAATTAAAATGCGAAGGTGTACCCGTTATATAACATTCATGATTGCCTAGGAGACTTTCCTTACTTGAATATGAAGTCTGTGCTAGGATTATACTGTTCATTTGGTAAATTTACTCTGAAAAATTGACATTATAAGACATCACCTTTTATTTACGTTATTTTCAATAGCCTAATTTTGATAATTATTCAATTTAGATTTTAAAATTGATGCGTAGAAATATTCCAGATAGATTGGTGCAAAAATTTTGAAAATCGGTCATGAAATGAATTATTTATTAACGTTCAAAACCTAAGCATATTTCGTGACGCTCCAAATTTTTGTACTCGTAACGTGTACCCCTGTATTAAAAACAAAGACGTAGTCCTACGTCAAAAACTTAGAAATAGACGCTTCTCGTCTGACCTAACCCTCATTTTGTTATGTTTCCATTAGAGATAGTGAATTTTTGTAACTGTTTTTTCTATTCAGTCCTCATTTTGTTACAGATTTTTGAAAGCTCAAATTTGTTCCATGTTTTATGGTGAATATAACCAGGGGTTGTATCATAGATTAACTCTAAGACCAGTAGGTCCCGAACAAATACGTTTTTTTTCTTGGCTCAGTCAGTACTAGCACATCGGTCCCAAGCTCGATCCCAAGCTTAATAATACGCCCCTAATAATGAACTCACACGAACACACTCTCAAATATTCTGTCAAAATAACACAGCAAATCAAAACAAAGGCGCAAATATGTATAGTTAGGTGCTGGCTTCAAGGTGTACTTCGGACCAAGGGGTTCTACAACAGTGAACCAATTTCAAATCGCTAGTTGCATATTGATTGTTGCTACAGCATCTTGTACCTCAGGATTAAAGAAGTATAACGGTGGTATCACCGTATCACGGTACCATTTTTATGTCTATTGCAGGTATTACGTAAGGCTGACTGCTGATTCAGATTTTTTTCAGGACGTTATATTATAAACAATATATTTTAAGATATTTACCATCAAAGAAGTCAATCAATTGAATCTAAACGGTATAAGGCAAATGTTGGTAACAGACAAATGTTGGTAACACATTGGTAGCCAATGTGATAATTAGGGGACAAATACAATCTGTTATTCTTACTTAAAGCACAATATATTTCATACAACAAGGAATAAATAACACATTGCTGGATCATCCTTACCAAAGCTTATCAGAAAATACAATCTCCTTGAAGATACTATCTTGCTTGTCGTGGCTAACGGTGGTTTTCTTCGACACGATCGCATCGTGCACCTTTTCCTTGACCTCGCTAGCCTTAAAATCGTTCCGCATGTAGAACAGACGTACCACGTGATCCTCCGTCAGTGAAGGATAGCTGGAGAGCAGGGTGTGCAGATCTAGGATTAGCATTTCCGCATCGCACGTCAACAGGTTCGCCAGATTGTTGATAACGTCAATTGGTGAATCGCTTTTTCCGACATTCGGAGCCACCTTTTCGAAGAATGTCTTGATCTGTTTGGCTTCTTTAATGACTTTCTTCGCCAAGATTTCACACTCCTGCCGTGGTTTGTTGAGGCGCTTCGATAGCATTGCCTTGATATATCGCTTGGCTACTAACCGTTGTGCTTCGTTGATGACATACTCAAAGTTGGTCGATCTTAGATGGTTATAGTCCTAGGATGATCTAGAATTAGTTATCAACATAAATTGGAATGACCAATGGAGCCTACCTGAAAATAATCCTCTAAAGTTACGCATATTGTATCCACGGACACGGAAGATCCCACCCACTTCAAAGTAAACAGTTCGTTAAAGGGTATCTCCAAATCCAAAAAGGCTTCCTCGAGTAAAAATAATCCTGCCTCGTCCCGAAGAGCCTGATACGTGTTCAACAACCGCTCAAACTCTTCGTAATGCATGGTCTTCGACTTTGGCCAGTACAGTTGCTTCATCTGCTGTGCATTCTCCATCATCTGGGCACAGTTGTTGACGATCGTGATTATGTGCTGAGTAAAGAACGGTGCCTGGCTACGATCACGAAAGTGTCTCTCCTTGTACTCTATGATCGCCCCACGATAGTTGTAACCGTACTTGATAACTTGTTGAATACTTAAAATGAATGCATTGAAAGTCAAATCGGAATGTATCGTATTGGTGACCTGCAGGTTTTGATCGATCATCTGGAAAATGATAACCGGAGCCGAAGTGTGATAGTACTGGTCCGCTGAGTCCGCAGGGACACCGTTGATCCAATCAGCCTTCTCTGTTTCCAGCGTTTTAGTCATCCAGTCCTGATAATTTCGTTCCATCGTCTGTAGGTACGCCGACTCCATTTCTTTAAGCACCTCGTTACTAACCAGCGGTCCAACGTCCGACAGATCAATCAAAAGGTCAGGATGTTGCATCAGTTCTCGACCGGGATAGGTATTCATAATCCAAGAAAGTATTGTAACAAACTCGTTTCCTTCTAACCCCATCTGGATCAGTTCTTCAAGCTGAAAAATAAAAACCGGTAAACAAATTTCAGATATCAAACTGCATTCATAACTTACGTATTTGGACAGCGCATTATGGTACATGCTAACATACTCCTTGAGAATGTTATAATGCGGCGGAAAGCATGGAACGCACAATGACTTCACCACTCTCAGATCTTCTAGAAGAAACTGACGAGTTAGTTCCAAGTCCCGAACCAGCCAAAGTTTATTATCTGCTCGCTCTTCCAGCTTGGAACCTTCGATGCGCTGCATGACGGCTTCATTCAAAACCTGCATAGCCTTCTTGCGCCATTCCTTCGGTCTTCCCGGTGGAATAAAACCCGTCTGTTTCTGCTGTTGCAAGGCAAATGCATCTGCTTTCTCTTCCCGCTCGATTATCCTCAGTGCGGTCACTATCACTGTCGGTTCTTTGCGAACCGTATTCAACGTTCGCTGCAGTATCAACCGGATTTTCTTTTCTAAGGTAAACGAAACGGTTTCCACCTTCTCAAAGTACCGCTTTAGCGTTATCTTATCATGGGCGTTTTGTTTGGGCAGTTTGTGCAACTCGAACAGCAAATCGTCTCGGGAGTTCTCTAAATCGGACAAACACTGATGTGCGTGCAGTAGCTTGTCCTCTTCGATCCACTGCATCGTTTTAGCCACGCTGGACTGAACAGTAAAGATATGCTTTAAATTCTCCATCGCAGTCATGTACTGCGAGTGCTTGGCATTCTCATCCCGAACAGCTTCCAGCGCATCATAAATCGCCGGCACATCCGTCAGTTGCGATATTGCCCCTTTCATCTGCTCGTCAATTTCACCGATATCTTCCAGTGCCGAGACCAGCTTTTTAACACCGACCTTTACATCATCCGTCTGGTTTTGCATACAAGTTTTTAGCATTGCTTCAATCGATACCTTTTTTCTGTATACTCGGTGCCTGTATTGATCCACTTTCTCGAGCTGGCCAGGGCGCTGAAACATATTTTTAATTTCTTTGATCGCCGCCTGACGAGCTTCTTCGTCAATCTGCTTGAGATCCATTGCGTTATCGGCAGGAAGTTTGCGAAAAAACGTAAAAATTTAATGTTATACACCGTTAAACTTCCGATGCCAACAGAGGCGTATTTTCGTTTTTTTTTTCTTTTTGGTTGTCGATGATGTAAACAAAATGAATCACGTTCACACATTCAATGTGAGAATCATTACTATGAGGGGTTCCCCAATGCGAAGAAAGCATCTCCATCATTTACATTGAGGAATCCTAAAAAGAAGAGACGATTTTTTAAAAATTATTTCGTTATCCCTACACTGGCGAAAAAAATCTAACGAAGTTCATTCAAAAACCTTATGAAATTTAGCCACAAGGAATCGGTTTGAATTTCATACTTTAACCTTATGAAAAGTGTTGTGTGTTGTCTTAATCTAGAAGTTTGTTTAGATACGATAGTTGTATGATTATCATTACACAGCCTTATGAAACATTGTTATGGATTATTATAACCAAATGCATAGCGCATGCATTTTGTAAGCTAATGTAATGTTTTTTTTTGTTTGTTTAGTATTTTGCTTCTATGTATACATTTAATATTATCAACGGTTATGCCTTACTTAACCTCATAATAAATGAGAGAATGCAGATACGATCATATTTATTTGCAAATCAATAAGTCCCTCTCTATGAACCTGGAAGTTTGGTAAAAATCATATCAATCAATGTTTAACCCACTACGCCGTTCCACCGCTGCCGTTGCAGTTGTGCTCTATAAACGATGAAAAGTTTCCTGCCATATATAAGAAAGCCATGCGTTTTTGTAGATTTCGACGTTCAGCAGGAACTTTATCCTCAAAAGTGCAAACCAACGCGATGAATCTGTAGGGATAAAAAGCCGCCGTGACGACTAGAATGAGGGATTTGCGTAGATGAATTTCCTGCAGCACCCTGGTAGTTCATTTCGGTTCTGTTGAGGATGGATACACAAGTGGTGACTACGCCATATCACAAAATGATTTGAATTATTTAATTTAGTTTGAATAGTACTACCTCGCAGAAATTTGTGTAGGATAATTCTAAAGATGATTTCGCCTCGTTGCGCCATTTATATTGTTTTATAAGATTGTCTTATGTGTTTGCTACCACCATGTGACGATTACAAAAATCATAAGGTGCTTAATGGAACTGTTAAGATAAACGTATAAACATCATTTTGAATAGATGACGGTGTCATACGAGTCCTTTTGAAAGTTATAATAACCTTATGAAGTGAACAATGTGTTCATTTGTGATGTTTCATAATGCATAATTTATGCATTTTAAACGGTTTATTCAATCAGTGTATACGTATATGATTATCAACTCTATTTCTATCGCATAGGATTATCAACTCTGTTTTATTGATTTTTTATTTACATCCAATTAGGCTTAGTGAAGTTAAACGCACGCACACTAGAGCGCCATTTAGATCAAGCGAGTGCAAGTAAGAAGGAAAATCTTTTGGAAGAAAACAAACCATCATTCCTCTGCATGTGCCAGAGAGGGAAAGGTGATCAAACGTCACAAAGCCTAATAGAAAGACGGAAGTTAGTTAAGCTCTTTCCCATACGATGAACACACTTCGCATCTTCTATCGTTGCAGTCATGTTTTTATTCTACCTAAAAAAAAAATAAAAATCGTGGGGTTGTGTACAAGACACGACCGGTTGACGTAGACTACGTTAAACCAAGTGATGTATTATAATGTCAGGGAAATTCTGTGTGGCTATTATTAGCGTTAAAAGGGTTTCAATTATTCGTGCCGGTCACTCTTACCCTTCCCGATAGAAGCAGTTTAAGTGACAATATGACGGGTGCGGTTCTTATGGGACATTAGACCCGCGTTTTGAAGCCAGTATGTAAGAAAATTCTATTGTACGCTCTTGAGAAATTATTTGGTGGCCCTGAAAAGGACCGTTTGGTTTTATGAAGTCAGTATGTGGGAAAATTCTCTTGTACACTCTTTATAACTCTTTGGTTACCCTGAAAAGGGCCCTTTGGTTTTATGAAGTCAGTATGAGGGAAAATTATCTTGTACACTCTTTATAACTCTTTGGTGGCCCTGAAAAGGGCCTTTTGGTTTAAATGATGACACGGCAACGGTTAATTGAAGGCTTTTGTTTAATCTTTAAGGATTGTAATTCTTCATTTCTCGAGGACTTTTTCAAACAGACGATCAGTTGATGTATCTGTATGTAAACAAAGAGGAGAAGTAAGATTCAAACGTTAAATTCTTGAAACCCTTAGCACTTTCATACAAACTAGGGCCACCAACACAAAGAATTACATTTTCCTAACATGATGGTGATGCTACTTTTCGTGAGGGAGCTGAGAGTTGGTCTTTGTTTACAATATCAGATACGTCTGTTGGAAAAAGTACTCGAGATTTTCTGAACTGAATTCATAAGATTTGCGATATGAGTTTTTCACATCAATACTACTGATGAAAAACATAACACATATATATCTTATGATAATTTCTCAAATGTAACTCCAATGTAATTTATAAGGTATTTGATTGAATTTCATGGTGCTAGCGTGCTAGCATAGACTAACTCTAAGACCAGTAGGTCCCGAACAAATACGATTTTTTTCTTGGCTCAGTCAGTACTAGCACATCGGTCCCAAGCTCGGTCCCAAGCTTAATAATATGCCCCTAATAATGAACTCACACGAACACAATCTCAAATATTCTGTCAAAATAACACAGCAAATCAAAACAAAGGCGCAATTATGTATACCCGCTAAGAAAAAAGTACCCAACGGAGCAGTTAAGTGTGGGAAGCCAAAGTTGGGTATAGTCATGTTTACCTACCGTTGGGTACAAATAACTTACTTTTGGGTCAAATTCTACCTTAAAATAAGTAAGTTGTACCCAACATTAGGTAAACATGATTATACCCAACTTTGGCTTCCCACGCTTAACTGCTCCGTTGGGTACTTTTTTTCTTAGCGGGTAGTTAGGTGCTGGCTTCAAGGTGTACTTCGGACCAAGGGGTTCTACAACAGTGATCCAATTTCAAATCGCTAGTTGCATATTGATTGTTGGTGCTAGTATCGGCTTGTTATTTTATTTTCGCATTGACTATTTGCAATTTCCAACCTTTTGTAAAAGTTAACTGGAACGCGTTCACACCTATTCATGATGATGTTTCAACATGACGTTTGAGCACACACACACACATCGCCACCCACGCTTGTGTTGATGTGGTTTGTTGGTTGATGCACAAAACACAAAACATCGGCGACCCCCGCACACAAAAGAGGCGCATAAAATCGACTGATTCTGGGCGAGGCGTTCGTTCTCCAATCATTATTATTCATCGCATTGCATCTTCGTTAGCCAGTCCCAGTCACCACATACAGAGAAGCAACTGGAGAAAACCAACAAAAGACAACAATATCGTGTGCCAATCTTATCAGTTCTGCATTGCTCTTTAGTTGTGATTCGCTTACCTTCTGTGGTGTGTTCTTCTGGGATTGATTTCTTTGCTACGGACCTTCGTCGATACCAGTCTGGTTATTGCATTTACGCTTCATTAGTGTAAAAGAAAATGGTAAATTTCCATCTGGGACCTATGCACTTAATCGATCACTTCCGGCTAGCATTTTGAAAACGGATTATCTAAATAGTAGGTTTACTTGTTCACTTACAGAGCGAGGCACAGATCTGCGACATCAGCCCCGAGGCCAAGGAAGAGATTAGCAAGTTTCGATTCCGCCGGAATGCCACCAACACTGCCCTTATTTGTGAGTAATGCTTGTCTGCTTTTATCTCGATTATTAACAGCGTAAATCATGCATTCAATGCGCTTTTACTGTGTTGGCTCCGTTGGCTCCGTCGAGACAAGTGTAGTAGGATGATTCATCGAATTAAAGTTATTTCGCTCAATCTAGTTTTATAGATTACTTCAATTCGATTGATGCTTATCTATTGATGGAAAAATGTCCTCTTTTTTTTTTTTTAGTAAAAATTGACCGCGAGAAGCAATTGGTCACCGTAGACGAACTTCTGGATGACGTATCTGTCGAAGACTTACAGGAACAGTTACCCAGCCATCAGCCTCGGTACATTATCTATAGCTACAAGATGGTGCATGACGATTCGCGGGTATCGTACCCGATGTGTTTTATCTTCTACACGCCACGGGATAGCCAGATGGAACTGTGTATGTTGTATGCTAAGACGCGCATGGCTTTGCAACGGGAGGCGGACCTGACGCGATATTACGAGATCCGCGAGCTCGATGATATGACCGAGGATTGGCTGAAGGAAAAATTACGATAAATCGGAACATATCTCCGATTGTCAAACGTCGCCAGGAGCTTGTATACTAAACTGTAAGATTTTAACCATTTCCGCTTTGTGAAAAGCTATATTTTTGTATGGACGATTTTGACGGTTCACCAAGAGCGGCACCAAGTGCAGTTTGTTAAGATACAAAAAATTGGTTGACTTGATTTTAGTTTGCTCTGAACACATTATCTAAACGCATTATAACGAACAGTATGAGCGGCTTCTTTTATTTTAGTAGGTTTGATGTTAAAGTTTACAGCAATACCTATCAATTAAAATACTAAATTTAGAACCCTAGTGGTGAATTAGTAGACATCTAGAAGATATATTATCGATATTGTCGCGTGCAAGGCGATGAGCATATCGTTCAGAAGAACATTCTTTCACGTTATACATACTTTTATCTTGGATATTCCATACAACTCTTTGTCTTTCGTTTTATTGTTTGCTAACATTATACGCTTTAGAGAAGCTATACATATTGATGTAATGGAACGGTAGTCAATATCCCAAACGAATTTAGCTTTCTTATTTAAAAACCGTATTCCGAGAGAATTTTAACCACTAAATCATTTTGAATTGAGTTCAAAATAGTTATAGTAACATGTGTATTAACGAGACTAAGCATTTACAACACATAATTCTAAATCGAACAATCACCATACGAGGTGTGTAAATGTAAGCTTAAATAATAGAGTACAAGTTAGTATTGATACATTATGAAGAGAAAAAAACATTACTATCCAAAATCAGAATAGCAATCCTAAGCATCGCAATAAAGCTGAAAAATATTGTAATAATGTTTTGTTTCAATAATTGAAGGTATATATTTACATAAGTAAACAACTCGACATTTATACTGGGAAATAGAAACCTAGAAGGGTATAGTGTACTTCAAGTTACAGATGCAACTAGCGTTTTCACTTTCGCCAACGCGATCCGAATGAAACACCTTTTGACAATCAGACAACAGACTTTTTGTCGGATGGCCGTATTGTTCAGGTTTCAAAATTTGAACATGACTTAGCTACTTTAGCATCGTCACAGTCACTGTGTTGACGGTGGATTGCGACGACTCAACGACAGCTCTCGTAGGACTATGGTAATAACAATTCCAGCAGAATCCAGTCGAGGATTTCCACTTGTTAGTGTCTTCAATGATAGGATCGGGCAATCTACATGCATCAATAAAAATTGTATTTGAAAACAATGAGCCACACAAAAATGGTCGCTAAAAATTCATTGTTAGCCTGATTTTCTTTAAACTGTCAGGAATACCCGCACTTTACTCTTGACACCACTCATAAGGTTTTGGGCAAATGTGGGCTCTTTTGATACTTTTACTCACCGTTTCTTCAAACCCAGTTCGTTCTGGAATACTTGAGGTGTTTTACGAAGTTTGGCCTTCATGACGGCCAAAAATTTCTCAATCGGACGAAGTTCCGGCGAGTTCTCGCGTTGAATTATTTTGGTACAAAAACAACATTGTTATCTCTGTACCAGTCTAACACCGGCCGCGCGTAGTGGCAGGATGCGAAGTCCGGCCAGATAGCGTCTCGCCTCTGTGAGACCCGCAGGAAGGGCAGCAAGCGCTTGATGTAAGTCTCGTCGTCCATCACGAAGCACCTCGGTTTCGTCAGCCACTCTCTCTTGTTTGTCGTCCAAGTTTGGTGCCCGGTGTCTCCACTAGCATTTTCTGTCTTGTCAGATCTGTCTTAACATATGACAAGCAACCTGACATTTTTTCGATGCTGGGCTTAGCTGTAACAGATTTGTTAAGACATTTTCATCAAATTTTAACAATTTCAGTACCCGATTCCGATTTTTTTTAGGATCTAGAGCATTGATGAAGTCTCTAAAAACAATTTTATGGAATTGAAAACTTTTTGACATTGGATTTCGTCTTAATATTTTCGATATTGAGGTGCACATTCAAATTGTGAAAATTTGAACCGTCACGAAAAACAGGCTGAATTTTTGTTTGTTAATTACTAAAAGCCAAATTTCTCGTTCGATTTCCAAAATGTTTGCAGCATTAGGTTAAAACATTTTCTACGCTTTGATTCCAATATTTAAATTTATTGATTTTTAACATGCAACGAATAAAATTAACGCAAATATGAGGTGATGCCTTATAATGTCGATTTTTCAGAGTAAATTTACCAAACACACAGTACTTTCCTAGCACAGACTTCATATTTAAGTAACGAACGTCTCCTTGGCAGCCATGAATGTTATATAAGATATACACCTTCGCATTTTGATTTAGTTTTTCGGCGGTCGTGGAGCTGTGACAACACGTTGACGACAACATTGACTTCAACATGCACCTTGAGTCGGTTGATGACATTGAACGGCAGCCGCAGAACATCGAGCAAGCGATCTCCCAGGCCCGGGAGCAACATGTACCGGCGATTGATCAGGTGAGCAATTCTGTACCCATTGATAGACCCACTAAAGAACTGATACGATTGCGCAACGTCATTCGAAGGCAATACCAGCGAACTGGTTTGCCAACGCTAAAAAGTCACAGTAATCGTGTGACGAAAATTATTAAGGCCAGAATGGTGGACCTTAAGAATAACAATTTTGCCGACAAGATCCGCTGTCTCTCAGATTGTGCAAAACCGTTTAGGAAGTTGACAAAAATTTTAAAAACTAAGCCAAGGCCCATTCCACCATTGAATTTGGAGCTCAAGCAGTTGGGCCCCCAGTTCTACGTTCATCTGGCCTTGATGTTCAACCAATGCCTGCGACTTAGCTACTTCCCCTCGTGTTGGAAGTCTGCCAAAATCATCCCCATCAAGAAACCTGGGAAAGATCCTTCATGTTCCAAGAGCTATAGGCCCATGAGCCTTCTCTCGGGATTATCCAAGCTTTTTGAAAAAGCAAACTATCGTCGGCTTCTTTCATCTGCCGACGAGCTGAACATCTTGCTCGTCGAACAATTTGGCTTCCGACGTAGTCGGCCAACAATTCACCAACTTAATCGACTCATTAACATCATCAGACGAAACAAGTCTGTTGTGAAATCATCTGCCATGGCACTTCTCGACATCAAGAATGCCTTTGATAACGTGTGGCATGATGGCCTGGTGTACAAGCTAAAACGATACAATCTTCCCATCTGCCTAGTGAAGATAATTAAAAATTATTTGTCGGACAGGACATTCCGTGTTTCGCTGCAAGGTGCAGTTTCTGATGCACAGGAAATCTCCGCCGGTGTTCCGCAGGGAAGTATACTAGGTCCACTTCTGTTCAACCTATTCACCTCGGACACACCCCCGCTCCCTGAAAATGGATCTCTGTCGTTTTTCGCCGATGATACATCAGTCGTCCACAATGGTAGGGTAACAAGAGCGCTTACAGCGGAACTGCAGCGAAGCCTGAATGTTCTGTCTGAATACTTCACCGAATGGAAGATCTGAATCAACACGGCGAAGATCCAGATCATCCTCTTCCCACACTCCAATTCTCCCACACTTGTTGCGCCTGAGGATTGTAAAATTAGCCTAAAAAACACAACGGTGGAATGGGCCAAATCAGCTGTCTACCTTGGCGTTACCATGGACAGCAAGCTCATTTTCAGGGAGTAGGTTGACAAAACTGTCACAAAGTGTAACGTTCTGTTGAAGCTGAACACCCCACCGAGGCCAAGAACATCTGAGGTCCACCGTTTGGCCGAGATAAAAATGCTCGATGATCGCTTTAGTGAGTCTAACAATCGGTACAGGGCACGCTGCCTGACATCGGATCACCAGATCCTGCGGAATCTGGTTCCCCACCCCTAGGATTTTCAAATTGTAGTTGTTGTTGTAGGTTAAGTAGGTTATCAAATTTAACTAAGAATGTCCCAAGGGCTGATTTAACAATTAATTAAAAAACATAAAACATACAAAACACATAAAGTACATAAAAAACACTAAACAAAGAGACCATTGGGCTGAAACAATTAAAAATTGTAAATTACTATATAAGACAAAGAATGCAAAATAAACAAGAATTGCTTTGAGGCTTGCAATCCGTCGACAAAGTTTCTCTGTACTTTTTCAAAATACGCCATACGCCAGGTTTTTCAAATATTGCGCACATTTTTTTTTTTTTTCGTCTTCCAATTTGTATTTCTCTGAAACACGTTTAAACTGCACCGCGTAAAAAACTTCTGGTGTTGTTATTGTTATAGGGAACACATAAGATGTCATTGCTTAGAAATCCGACCACTAGGGTCGCTGTAAGAATCAACATTTTTTGTTCCAATACTAAATGGGCCACACCTTAGTATAACTGGGACACAATGACAAGGAATTTACTAGAGTGGAGGGGAGGGAGGTGATGACATTACACTCTTAGATCAGACGAACAAAGGAATTCGTAAATCGCTTGCATGTAGGTAAGATCACGCATTCCCAAAACATCTCTTACGTCGTGGAAGGGTTGTCTACCTCGGGCCAATACGGTATCCAATAGTCATGCTCTCGAGGCATCATTAATCGGAAAATGCCAAACAGTGTGAGCTATGTCATCATAACCGGTTACACACCTTCATATATTGCTTTCGACGTGGTTAATTCTGTAGAGATATCCCGAGATATTGATATCTTTACATCACACGAATGAAACCCCGACTTACATCCAGCCCTTTAAACCACGATCTCGACGAAACATTTAGAATGATGGAATGTAACCACCGCCCAACCTAAGTAACAACTTTAGTTTTATTCCAGCCGTATAGCACTCCTCCCAGCTTTATTTATAAAACTACATTCAAAACTGTTTTGTCTACCAACACCTCCTCTATGCTTCTTTAAAATCGAAATTTGTACAAAGTGGCCCACTCTATAGACGGTTGTGAAAACACGTTAATAAAACCTTTCTGAGACCATACAGATTTTGAAAATGTTCTAGTGAAAGATGTTATGACCACATGAGAACCTTCATAAAACCTATTAGCTGCTATGAAAACCTGCATACGGCCAAATGGCCACAGCTAACAAACTTCACTGTGATATCGTTGTTGGTTTTTGTAGTTCTGCTTTGTTCGATTCTCTGCTCTTCTGATTCATTTAGCAATAATAGCAGCTTGTACAACGCCCATCAGTTTCAATTGTAGAGTCGTCTCAAAACGAACCCGAAAAGCTTCTGGCGGTTTGTGAACGAACAACGGAAAGAAACCGGCTTACCCTCCACTATGACTGATGGCACTCTTGAAGCTGACACTATCGTGGATATCGCCAGCTTGTTCCGTACGCAGTTCAGCAGTGTCTTCTGCGACGAAATTCTGGACGCCGAGAGCCTCGAATCGGCTACTAGCAATATTCCCCGCATGTCTGTATTTGGCTCTGCTTTCACTATTCATAGTGATATGGTGATTTCAGCCGGGAAGCAGATGAAAACTTCAACTGGATGCGGTCCTGACGGTATTCCTTCAATTGTCCTGAAGCGTTGCCTAAACACGCTTGCTGCGCCCCTAGCTACGGTGTTCAATTTGTCTGTAACTTCCGGCGAGTTTCCTGAATGCTGGAAAGAGTCTTTTGTATTCCCAATACACAAGAAGGGATGCAAACGGTCCGTCGCCAACTATCGTGAGATTGCTGTACTAAGCTCTGTATCCAAGCTATTTGAACTAGTTGTTCTCCAAAGGCTGGTCTATGACTATTCACTGACTATTTCTCCAGACCAACACGGTTTTGTGCTCAAGCGCTCGACGGCGACCAATCTAACCGTATTTACATCGTTCATCATGCGCGAAATGGAACGCGGTCATCAAGTAGACGCCATTTACACAGATCTCTCTGCGGCCTTCGATAAAATGAACCATCAGATTGCCATTTCTAAATACGGCAATATGGGGGTTCACGATCAGTTGTTGAACTGGCTCCGTTCATACCTCACTGGTAGAACTATGTCCGTGACGATTGCCGATTACGCCTCATCTAACTTTCCGGTAACATCCGGCGTTCCTCAAGGTAGCCACCTCGGCCCATTCCTTTTCCTGCTATATATGAACGACGTGAACTTGGTCCTCAAATGCCTGAAATTATCCTACGCGGATGACCTGAAGCTGTACTACGTTATAAAATGTCCGGAAGACGCCCACTTTCTTCAGCAGGAACTGCAAGTGTTCGATAACTGGTGCCGAATCAACAGAATGTCCTTAAATGTATCCAAATGCTCAACTATCTCCTTCGGCCGAAAACGTGCGATGTATCTTCACGACTACATCCTTCGA
The DNA here is from genome assembly GCA_024533555.2 of Aedes koreicus. Taxonomy (NCBI): domain Eukaryota; kingdom Metazoa; phylum Arthropoda; class Insecta; order Diptera; family Culicidae; genus Aedes; species Aedes koreicus. The sequence goes on from JAHHFK020001337.1 coordinate 26,895, forward strand.
GGTACGCGCTTGAAACGAGAAACAACGGTCAAGGATCTGGGAGTAATGCTGGACTCCAAACTGTCGTTCAAGGTTCACATTTCGTATATTGTTACCAAGGCCTCTTCGCAGCTAGGATTTATGTTCCGCTTCGCAAAAAACTTCAAGGACGTTTACTGTCTGAAGGCATTATACTGCTCTTTGGTTCGCCCTTTCTTGGAATACTGTGCCATCGTTTGGTCCCCTTTCTACCAAAACGCAGTCCAGAGGATCGAAGCTGTTCAGCGAAGGTTTATACGCTTTGCTTTGCGACATCTTCGCTGGCAAGACCCTCGCAGATTGCCAAGTTATGAAAGTCGGTGCAAGCTCATGAACCTGGAACTGTTGGAAGGTAGGCGTATGGTAGCCAAAGCGTGTTTCATTTGTGATCTGCTTCAAGGAAATGTTGATTGTTCCGTTCTACTGGATCTCTTGACCATCAACACTCGACGACGAAATCTCCGTTTACAACAGTTCTTCGTGTTCCGGCACTCAAGGACCAACTACGGAAAACACGAACCTGTGCAAAGCATGTGCCGCGTTTTCAACAGCTGCTATAATGTGTTTGATTTTAATGTATCCCGTAATGTTAATAAGCGTTGTTTCCGTATATGTCTTTGTTGTTTTTTTATCTGTTGACGAAAATAAAATAAAATAAAATAATAAATAAGATTCAAGAAAAAGTTTTTGTGTTGCGGGAACTTTTAATGATAGCCAAATATCCAAAACAAATAGTGAATTTTACAGCGTATGATGCTCCATATGCGCATTTAATTTTGTGGTGAATATTGGCACGCTAAGAGTCGAAAATTAATGCGCCTAGGAAATTATGCGAGTTTACTACTACAAAAACGAAATTGCAACAAATATATTCGTTAAATTAATCATGAATTTCGTGAAAATTGGTGGAATTCAATTAGGTTATCTAAAAGAATACCGAAATTGGCCTCCGATCTACAGTTCATTAACATTATATTTAAAATAAGGTGGATTTGTTTTTCTACATTTCAATTATTTCTTATATTCCAATATGCCGATTGGAAAAAATCACAGTTTTGCCAAAAAGCCAATTTATCTTCGCAATGACTACTTTAAAACCAACTTGCCGTTTAAAGCATTTACTAGAGGCAAAATGGTTTTAAAATGCTTTTTCAACTGACCATAAAAAGATAAAAAATTATCATGTGAAATTCTTCTTTCAAAAATCTCGCCTTCTTGTGCGCCCACCTTTGCTAGAGAGTCCGCCTTCTTATTGCCTGGAATTGAGCAATGTGAGGGGACCCATACAAAGGTAATCTTAAATGATCTTTCGACCAACGCACACATCTGCTCCCTTATTTTTGAAAGAAAGTCAGATGAGTGCCTCACTGTTTGCATCGACCGGAGGGCCTCAATAGAACTGAGACTATCCGAGAAGATGAAATAATGGTCTATTGGCATGTCGGAAACTATTCCCAATGCGAAATTGATTGCTACCAGCTCAGCAACATATACGGAACAAGATTCCTGAAGTTTCCGGAAGCCAGAGGAGTATTCATTGTAGACATCGAAACCAGTGGATCCATCACTGTGCGACCCATCAGTGAAAATTCTTCTATTGCAATTGAAATGTTGTTACTTTTGAATAATCTGGAACTCTTTGAATAGCCTGTTTCATGGAGAGATCATAATCAATAGAGGAACTGTGAGAGAAGCGTACACTAGGATAATTATAGCAAGGAAGACTAATCAAATATGTTCTCAACTTCACAGAGAACGTCTTTTTTTACGTTTTCTTAGAATTCGATCTAACTTTCAGCGATTGATTAAAGAGTTCGAAATGTGATGCCCTTAGCGTAAGAAAGACATTAACCATAAACAACAGTTGTGCAGTTGCCGATAGAATGACGCTGCTCATTAATGTGCGCACAAGAGAATCAAAGCTAAAATTGCTGCTATAATGTAGCAACCACTTGCATTACAAAGCAACCTGTTATTCATGCGAGTGGTTAAATCTGTTTTATTTGCAATACGTAAAGAAGATAGCGTTGATGTGTCCTACCTTTTTGAAGATGCAAATGAACAGATTGTGGTTTAGCACTCCACCACCTGTTATTGTTTGACTTTGACAAAGCTCAAAATCGTAAATCAACATAGCGAGCCACCCCTTTTCATTATGTATATTATGGCTTATACACCATAACTCTTATCTCAAAGTCAAAATCGTTTAGACCCATACAAGCCCTATGTGAAATTACAGAGAAGTTTTTTTTTAAATCCCTACTAACAAAGCATAGGTATGCTTTCAAAATCGAATTAGCCATATTCCATCCAGGTTCACAACGGTGCATAAATAATAAGGAAATCGTCACCACCTCGTTGGCGCTCTCAATGGTCGCGATAACTGACGGCTGTTTAATGAAGCTGTGTGATCATTTGGTGTTTGAAACAGAGGGTGAAAAAAAAAGCCATCGATATTACAGTTTGCAGTAAACCTCTCGACAGCGGCGACGTCGACAATACCAGTATTGTTAGTAAGCTATTCAAAGCGCTTCAAGATCTTGAACAAGCAGTTCACTCATTACATCGTGTTGTTAGTGGCGGCGGCGGCGGTGGCTGAAGGCGTCCAATAAGCTCAGAAGATTATAGATCATTGTCGAGAGGTTGTGTGAAGGTAACTTTACAACACAAAAGCGACCGAGAGCAGTCTTCTTGGTAGATTGATGAGTGATGACTGGAAAATCACTTCGCGCGTGCGCTGACGACGGTGACATCAGCCTCAGAGTCAGGCCCGTCCCCGCAACGCGTTTTCTGTTTGTTCATCAACTGGCCGTTGTTTGCATAAATTCGACTAGTTCTTTTCTTTTCGTCTCTCGTGAGGACAAAAACTTCGGCGGACATATGTCCATAAATAGTTGGCATTAGAGCATGTGCGTGCATATATAATGGAAGCGAGCTCAAGAATCGAAGTTTTTTTTTTAATTACCATGTTTTATTTGCTTATCAATATTGACCGACTCACGTCGAGCTTAGTGGACTACACGTACACCTTATTTTAGGTAAATGCTTTCCGAGAATTATGACGACTCTGAACAAGTCTGATTAATTACACTTGTAATGGCACGATACAGGTTCGTGAAGTAGTCGGTAAACGGGTCGGTTTTCCAATTCTTTTTTTTTTCTATGTTTTACGTCGGCCTATTTCCTCACATGGTGACAATCACTGACGCCAGGAAGACGACTCCACCACCTGGGCCCTACCTAACGACTCATGAATATGAGCCGGGACCAACGGCTTTACTTCCCTTCCGAAGGAAGACGTGACCAGATTTTTTCGCCTCAGACAAACCACCGACGTCGACTGGGATTGAACCCAGACGCACTGGGGTGCCAAGTTGCAGTCACGCTTACCACTACACCACCGACGCCGGCGGTTTTCCAATTCTGAAGTCAAGGGTTTTCGTGTTTTTTCGTGTGGGGTATTCGTTCAACTTCTCTGGAGCATAAGCGTATCACATCACATACTGTTCGATTGGGTGCTTCTGAATGGCAAGGATAGCTCACAATTAAGAACTGTGGAAATGCTGCGAATAACACTAATTTAAGAGAGATGATGGTGCTGGTGGTGTAGTGTTAAGCGTGGTCTGGTGCCAAATTCAGTCGGCACCGCCTTTGATCACGTCTTCCTCCGGTAAGGTCGTCTTATGGCCCAGATCGTCTCCCTGGCATTACGAATCTGCCTCAGGCTGAAAGTCACGTAAATACAAAACAACAACAACAACTATTTTGGGCGGGAGGCAAAGCCATCTAGGGCGTATAAAACCATATGCAGCGCGGGAAATTCGTTTTAACGCATCGTCATTTTGCATAAAATAATAAATCATCAGATCGAAAATAATTTATTACTATCATTCTCAACAATTCTTTCGTTTTTTCTAACATGATCTGAATTTGATGTCGTTCACACAATAATGAAAAATATACATCATTGTGTAAAAAGGCAGGACACTCATTTAAAAGAACACCACCATGCAGTCACAATGAGCTTATTTATCTTGTTGGTATCTTGTGGAACTGTCATGTTCGGAAAATGAAGCTCTATGCGTGCCAGAAAAAGCAACAGAAGCAGCAGTCACAACTAAAACAACGGTCCCTTTAATCAGTGAATTACTAACTGGCCTCACAAATGACTTAACGGACTGCTATGCCAGTCTAGCAGATGACGTTGAGATGACGATGAGTTCTACCAAGAACTTCATGGAAGTTTTGCAGAGCTTCAGGGAAGTTCTGCAGAGAATTTCATGGAAGTTCTGCAGAGAACTTAAGGAAAGTTCCCTGAAGTTCTCTAAAGAACTTTTCAGAAGTTCTCTGCAGAATTAATTTTCCATTTAAACGCTTTTTATATGCCGTAGACATGTTTCGAAAAAGTACTTACGATCAAAAATGTCTATTTGTGTGTGAGTGAAAAATCATGGTTCTACTGTGTTATAAAACAAAAAGAAGGTTTTTTTTTTTCTTGGGTCTTTTTATTTACAAAAAATATTTAAAAAAAATTAATTTTTTTTTTTTTTGGGGGGTGTGCGCGTAGGGGGGGGGGGCGGGGGGGGGTTCTATATAGAGCATGTGTGGGGCGTGGTGTGAACAACAAATAATATATTGTTCTGGTGGGGGGATATCTCCCCCCCCGCGCCCCAGGGGGCGGGGTGTTGGGGAGGCAAAAAAAAAACATCAAGGACAACCACACCCCCCCAGCAGGGGCAGGGTGGAGAAAGGGGGGTTGGGTATATAAAAATAAAAAAGTTTTTGGGGGCGCAGGGGGGGGGATGCTGGGGGGGGGGTGCGCGCCGAATAGGATGGTGGGTGGCCTGCCCGGAGGGAAGAAACAGGCTTTTTTACACAGAGGATACGTTCCACTTTTACTATGAAACCGCGTAACAAAAGACTAAATAGAGTTGATCAATTCACATGTTTAAACATTTTAAATTGCTTCGATTTTGTTTGCATGTGTTACCTTTTCATGAAATGGTCAAAATACAGTTTTTAAAATTTTGAGTGTGAATTTTTCGAAAAACTGTCATATGATTACTTTTTGCCCAAAACGAAAAATGTGATTCGAATTAGGACAATAAGTTGTTCCTTGCTGAAGTTATCGCCGAAAACAAACCGCGTAAAAAACCGTGTGAAAAAGACCTTAGTGTATGTAAAAAATGAGAACTAGGACACATGCCGCTTCCGTTGTGAAGTAATTCGTATGTATCGAGGAGGGCTGTTTTTTTTTTGTGGGGAACAAAAAAAAAAACCCCTGCATTTTCTTTTGTTGAGCTCGAACAAGGCTCTTGAGTACTCTTTGATGAAAAAATATTATTTCTGCTGTATTTACCTGTTTATTTATACCGAAAAAACGCGTAAAATAAAAACAGTGCTAAAAATTCGTAATTGCGGGAAAATTTCATTTTGGATTTAGAAATTTATTGCAATTATTTTTTTCAACGTTTGTTCTCTCGTATTTCGTCAACCCGCACGCAAAATATGAGCGCTTAGGGTAGGGTATTGTGTGCACTAGTGTGTGTCGTAGGAGTCCTGGGGTATCATGGGTGTTGTTAGTTGGATGTAATTGTTTTATAATGGCTTTAAGGAGTGCCCAAAACAACCTCAAAAAAACGATACGGTCTTTAGGGTCGTAATGTATAAATACCCCCCCCCCCCCCCCGGGACCCTAGTCCAATAACGGGGTCAACAATTACATACATTTGGATTATTTTTGTGAAATGGTGAGAGGCCTTCTACGGCGATTTTGATCTGACATTTATATTCAAACGATACTATCGGACGTTGAACGAGGGCACGCCAAGGATAAAATTATTTGCCATAGTAGCTGAATACGCCGTACCTGATGAGAGTGCGATACTACTACTCCGAAGATTCGCAAGTGAGAAAATTTGATTACGGAAATCTAGAAAAAATCCAGACGAGGGATACCAGCTTCGAGACGAGCTGCATCTGCCAGGAAAAGAAGTCAAAACTAAACGAGAGATGGGATGGCTCGGGTGTTGAAGTACATCCATTGCGGATGCCGTTGCGTTGCGCAGCGAACGAGCTCTGAGCTAATATTTACACCATCCGAAAGGCCTTGACCATTCGAAAATATTTGCCTAAAACGCCATCTTGCAATATGTCAAGGATCTCGAGATCCACGTGATTCAGTAATTTTACATGCACACTAGCGCAGCGTAGTGAGGTAATTCTGAATTTTTAAGTCGACCGCCTGGATGTTCATGATTTCTCGAATAGCTTTCCCGAAGACAGTAAATTCATAAATGACCTAGATCTCAGGATATAGGTAATACAAAAAGTTCACATGTATACTTTCACCACGTAGCGAACGAATTCTGAATTAATGTTTACACTTTCCAAAAGGCCTCAGCTACTCAAACATATGTGTCGAAGACGCCAGCTTCCTATCCCAAGTAACAATTTAAGTTTTATTCTAGCCGTATAGCATTCCTCCCGGCTGTCTTGATAAAAC
>JAHHFK020001338.1:0-125361 GCA_024533555.2 Aedes koreicus
ACAAATTATACCGCCCAACGACTGGATTGATTGCTCTAAAAAACGATATTATTGATAACTCAACGCAAGAATATATTGGAAATTTAACACTAAAACATAGGGAAATGATAAAACACGTTTACCTGGAAAATAAATCCTTAAAATGGAACCTTACACTATTTGGAACAATAAGCATCAGTACTGTTTTGATAATTGCATCAATTATGCTGATTTATATCATTTTGGTAAAAAGAACAACCAGAACAAAAGTTGAAGTTAATTTATCAACGATACGGACAGCCCCAGACGACATCAAACTTGAAGAAAATTCAACAGAATCACCTTACCCAGACATATCAACGGAGAGATTCAAAGAACTCATCAACTATGTAAGCATGCCAACTTCTGACCGACCAATCTGACTTTGAGGACAAAGCGATGTTGTGTCTTCTGATTATCTAAACCAAACAATTCAATAGACTGGACAGCGTAGCAAGTGTTTAGCGTTGAACGAATAAATCTGTTGGAAAAAAAATTTTTTTTAAGGTGAATAATTTTGTTGGAATCCACCATTCCACCGTGTCCTGCGTTGTGAAGATGTTCCAGGAGACGAAGATCATCGAGCGGCGTGCTGAAAGCGGCCGAAAACCGAAAACGGAATACCCAGAGAAGGCGCGGAATTTAAGGCATTACTTTAAGAATAACCCGAACCTTTTCACTCGAGACGTGGCCAAAAAGGTCAATTCGTCAAAGTGGTTCGTCCAGCAGATCCTGAAGCGGGCTGGGCTACGTGTTTTTAAGGTCAGGAAGGCGCCAAACCGGACTGACAAGCAAAACACGGTGGCCAAATTGCGTGCGTGGAAGCTGTACCGTGAGTGGCTGGTCAAGCCACGCTGTCTCGTCATGGACGACGAGACATATATCAAGGCGGACACCAAACAAATCCCCGGCCTCGAGTTTTTTTGTCGGTACGGCCCGCATGGAAGTTCCGGAAAAGTTCCGGAAGAGAAAGATGGACAAATTCGCGAAGAAGTACCTGTTGTGGCAGGCGATCTGCGAGTGCGGACGGTAAAGCAAGCCGTTCGTTACAACCGGTACCATGAACGGGCAGATTTATCGAGAGGAATGCTTGCAGAAGCGCTTGTTGCCCTTCCTCTGTTCTCACCGTGGTCCCACGCTGTTCTGGCCGGATCTCGCTTCGTGCCATTCCGCCAAGCCTGTAATGGATTGGTACGAAGCGAAGAGCGTTAATGTGGTCCCGAAGGAGGCGAACCCGCCAAATACACCAGAACTTCGTCCGTTCGAAAAGTTTTGGGCGATAATGAAGAAGAAGTTGAAGAAAAGCGGAAAAACATTCAAAACCGATGAAGCTTTGTAGAAAAACTGGGAGAAATTGTGTAAGGAAGATGGACAAAGCCTCGCCCAAGATCTCATGAGCAGTGTTAAGAGAAATTTACGAGCATTCAGCTTGGGGGAAGAAATTCAATAAATAAATTATGCCAAAACATAGCTAATATATAGTTATTTAACCCCTGAAAATATGAGAAGTATCCGATTTGAAATGAATTTTTGGTGATCATTTTTGAGTGTCTCATTTTTTTCCGAGTCCAGTCTTTAGTATGCCCACCTTTCGCCTGAATAACTGCTGACACCTAAAATTACATGAGAATTCAAAAACAAGCCAAACGATGATGATATCAAAAGTCCTGAATCATATTGGTCAACTCCGGGTTGATGTTCCGGCTACTCCCGGGAAAGTGGCCAGATTAGGATTTGGATCAAAACCCATCATGCGACACATCAAATAACAAGACAACTCAAAAATAAGTGCAAGGGTGATGATATAAAGTTTCCAGAACGAAAACGACCATACTCGGGCTCGTATTCCTAGCACTCCCAGTTAAGTGGGAAAGCAGCCAGACCTCAGGATAGGTGAATAATGTTTTATTTTCAAAAATATACATGTAATGTGAGAACAAATTCACTGAAGTAAGCCATTTGTGATTTCGACTGGCCACTCCATGGTCCTCTGGATCATCCGGAACATGTACCTGAAGCTTTTGGAAGGTATTTTGATCGGTCATATTTTAAATTGTGAACTGAACACCCTGGGGAATCTTGGCTGCAATGGCTTATGCAAACGGACGTCAGAAACGGATATTGATAGCTATTACAGCAATTCAAGAGTGTTGAGCCAAAAGCGACATGGCAACATTTCAGTAGCTGTCTGATTCGATGCCAAACCGTATTTTTAAGGCAATCCGAAATAATGACGGCCATACCAAATATTAGCTGTTGATTGTCTTCAAAATTCGCTTCTATAAGTCATTTTCAAAGTAAATGTCTACACATTTTTTAATGTTATTTCTATCTGTTTATTTAAACGTGAACGAATGTTTAATGCTAAATTTCAAAAAAAAATATACGAAACGAATTTTAAAAATTGAAAGAGATAATTGGGTTGAGCGTTATTTCTGAAATACCTACAAAGAAAAAAAAATTAGAGTCGGCTAAACGACTATGTACAACAGTCATACTCCTTCCCTTATTTGTTATTATTCAAAATCAATCCTTGCAGACATTCGGCATCATGAATGCGCCAAATAATGGTATGTTAAGTTTTAAATTAAAAAAAATTGGTATGTTTTAGATTCTTTCTTTTTGTTTTATTTTTCTTTCTAAATACACATAGCGTTCAAAACAAAAAGTCTGCTTGAAGCAACAAATAAGGTCTGTATCCGCAATAATCCGGACACCTCAAAACATGAATAAAACATAAATTTCGCATTATATTTCCGGCGTAATTGTTTATTTCAGATTCATGGGATGTGTTTTAACAATTCGTGAAGACAAAACATAGTTATTCGGTTTTTGCATAACATTTTAGAACTTTGCGCTTAACTCCATCCATTAGGGTTTGTACAGACTCTTCAGAAATCGTAGAAGCCGTCTTTGTCCAAATTTGCTGGAAGTGTTTGATGTCTTTGATTCTTTGCTTCTTTCCAGAAAGCTTCCGCTTCATCAGAGCCCAATATCTCTCGATTGGTCGTAGCTCTGGGCAATTTGGCGGGTTTGAGGTTTTTGGTACAATGTTCACTTGATTTGCTTGGTATCACTCCAACACAGTTTTAGCATAGTTGCATGATGCCAAATCGGACCAGAACAAAGGGTTTTCTTTGTGACTTTTGATGAAGGGTAGCAATCGCTTCCGTAGACACTCTTTCTGATAGATCTCCTTGTTGATTGTGGCTGTGGTGACGGAAGATTTACTCTTTTTACCACACGTGTAAATTGCTTGCCACACAAGGTATTTTTTGGGAAATTTCGATGCCTTCTTCGTTCTGAAATGCTCAGCTGTAGCATTTCTGGCCATAGCAGAATAAAAAGCCAGCCCTGGCAGCTGCTTGAAATCCTCCAGGACATAAGTTTCATCGTCCATAACAACGCATGAAAACTTCGTGAAATATTCGCAGTACAAACGTCGAGCCAGCGATTTTGCTGCCAAGTTCTGTTTGTCGATGCGATTTGGAACTGTTTTTACTTTATACGACTTAAGTCCCAAACGTTGTTTTGATTTTGGAGAGATTTGGGTTCTTCGTTAATATCCTTTTCACCTTTCGGTCCATGACAGGATCAGCGCGTCCAATGTTTTTGTCACTTCTCGGTTTCCTCTCCACCGTCAAACGTTCAGAAAATGATTTGAGCACATCGTGAACAGTGGATTTAAGCAAATCCAATGTTTTTGCAAGGTCCCGTATTGACAAGTCAGGATTTGCCGTACGCCCGTACAAAATTCGCTCGCGCACTTGTTTTTCTTTCGTCGCCATCTTGAATACCAAATATGAAATGTAAACATAAATCATAGTCATTTCCATCATAGACTCTCAGCTATACCTCAGTGAAAACTCATTCCTACGTGCAATATTTCAAAAGTTACAATGATTTGAAGGTGTCCGGATTAATGTGGATACATACCTTAGTATTGAAGACCATGAAGAAAAGCTGACAATAAAAATCTTCAAAATAAGCCTATTGCGGTGTAAATGCGTGGGTGTGCTCACATTTGAAAACTTAGTTGAAGTTTTTTTCCAATTCTCCATACATTTTATATGGGAGTAAAAACCCAAGACCCATACTTTGAAAAATTGTAGAGAGCAAAATTTCATCCGATCTTCATAAAATGTTGGAAAAAGAAATTTCAAATAGTGTACAAAATTGCAAAAATATATTTATTGTAAAATGGGGATGTTGATTTTTCGACTTTTTTCCACCTTGGAATCACTGTGCATCCTGTTCAGCATACTTTTGAGCAAATTTTAACTGACTTGCATACTTGCTCTTCAATCCTGATTCTAGCAGTTTGCAGCAAATAATTCTTTCGGGTACCTTCAGATTCAAGTTCTCATGAATAGCAAGATTCGTTATTAATGAACCTCTTCTTGCCTCTCGCATCATCGCGTGGTGACGTAAGACGATTCCTCCCACAGCCTGATTTATCTGCCACAATTCCATATTGTTCAAATTTCTTCCGTACTTTCCTTACACCAGAATAGCTTTAAGCATCTTCCGGAATGATTCATGGTTTTGGTGGTCCCAAACGATGAGATTACGGATTTTTAATGGAATGTGCTTGGTTTCCATCTTAAAACACGAATCATAACCACAATACTAGTGAAACACGAAAAGAAATTTCTGGTACTTACCACATGTACACAATTATGAGAGGAAATGCCAATCTCAGGGACTGGGAACGAACAATGTACGGTTGAATATAACTTGGCAGAAATGAGCAGTTTTTTCTTCCAGTTAAAAAACAACTCAATTCAAATAAAAAAAAAACAAATTGTATTAATAAAAGGTACTGAAAATAAAGTAAACTTTGTAGAAACAAGGGGGAGCATAGAAATTTAAAAAAGTTTCGAAGTGATGATAAATTTAGTTTTGAGTGAGCACTTTATTTCTTCAAGTACTGTTAGTACATATAAGTATATATCATTCGGGAACTCAACTGCTTTTCAGAATTTTAGAGAGATGCAACATAATTTTAAGGACCTACAGAATATGTGTAAACTTGAAAATAACTATTAAGAATTAACACTTTCCGGAAAGCCTTCACACTTAGATTTTTTTACAGAAATCTGTAAAAGTTTACCGAATTCTCAACAGCTGAACGTTCGGTAATCCGATTTAACGGATTTCGGTGAAATTTTACAGTTATCTGTAAAAATATTACCGGATGTCGGTAAAAGTTTACCGAAATCCGTTAAGTTGGATTACCGAACGTTCAGCTGTTGAGAATTCGGTAAACTTTTACAGATTTCTGTAAAAAAATCTATGTGTGTTAGAACTATCTATAGTATCTTACTATAATTTTTGCCATATAAGCATTCCCCCAACCTTCTTCCCTCTTCACTTAAATTTTTCAAGCACATTTTTGGCCGATTCTAAAGGCAAATACAGCCATTCTGGCATCCCTGGTTGCGTGGTCATTTGACAGGTAAAGTGTTACATTTAATATGGTTCCATTTTTAGTCTAAGCAGTCCATGATTATAACATTCTCCCCCGAGCGAACGTAGTATGCCTTGACGGTGATAAAAAGTAAAACCTTTCGCTTGCCCCGTCGTCGGTGTTGGTGAGTGGTGCTCACCTTCAAGCCGCGTTGAGAGTGAGATCCGAGTGGAGCGCATCGACCAACGAACGGGGGAGAGTAGCAATGAGCTGCGGTGCATTTCGAACGCGTAGTCGTTGTTTCGTAGCCGCGGAGTCGAGTTCACGAGTCAGTCAGTCAGTATTGTCGAGCGTAATTGGTTGCGTTTTTCTGAATCACCCAACACATTTCACCCAATATATGCCTAGTTATAGTAGTTGAACACCACGGAGCAAACAGCCAGCCATTAGCGCCTCTGGGAGCAGAGCACAGCATCGGAACGCAACGGGAAGCCGGAGGAAGAATTTAGTGCGGTCAGACTACAAGACGTTGTCAAAGTTCAAATCTTGCCAGGTATTGGAAAGTTGATCTATATCCATACGTATGCAAAAGTTGAAAGAATTGGATAGCGCAGAGGCCCGAGTATTATGACAGTGTTACAGTGTGTGATATAATCGAGTTTGAGAGTTTGCCCTAATCCAGCCGAGCAGCGCTGGACTAACGACGGAGGAAGAAATCGATCGATCGGAACATTTTGAGGAATAGACTAGCTTTCCGAAACACGCTGGCACGTCCCTGTCGAGAATCAGCCAGCTGGAGAGTTTTTTTTTCTCTTCTATATTGTAATTCATCATAACTGCGCGTTCGCGTTTCGCCCATAACCGCCGTAGATCTTCGTAAACGTGCTTTCGTTTCGGGTTTTTTTTTTGTTTCCTCAAGCAGTGAGGTGTTAGTTTTTCGGTGGACCAGATTAGCCAGTGAGATAGTACCGAGTTTCGCACCTGGAAGCAAAAGAAAAAGGGGTAACGCAAGACATTCGACCTGTTATAGGAAGTGGTGTTGCGAGCGAGAGATCAGCCGAGTAAATTTGAAACCTCGTCGCCATCGTTGTCGGCGTGACCTTCGCGTGTTTGTGGTGGTCGAAAAGTGACTAGCAGCACTTTCGTGAAAGTTCGTTTGGTTAACTGTCGCTGGTAACGCACTGTGCGTGCGCGGGTCCATCAATCAAGTGCGATTCTTGGAAATAATAATTCAGTGATAACTTCAGAGGTCGACTTTCCGCTGCGGAAGAGTTGAAACAGTCGATTCCCACAACCGGTACGAATTAACAAAGTTGTGTGCTCAACGAAATATACGTCTAAATATTGGTAATTAGCAAACCATCGTACGGCGAGTACAAAACGTACAAACGACGAGTTTGATTCACGGTAAATCGCAGTCGCATTGCACCGCAGTAGCCACCGACGCTTCCACCGTCGCCCCGCCGTCGCGCCCCCGCCAGCGAAGTGAGTGAGAAGTGAGAAGAATATTAAGAGCAAAGATAAAAGCAAAGATAGAAGAAAAATTAAGTAAAATCAAAGAAAAATCCTACTCGACGGAGATTTCGTGAGCATCGTCAGCAGCAGCAGCAGCAGCAGTAGTGCGCAACATCAGCTCCGACAATAGCGGCTTCTTCAGCTGTTAATTTTCCTGTTTTCCTGTGGATCGGATCAACGAAAATTTGTTTTCATGATATCTGCTTGGATAAATCCCTATAATGAGAAGGTGCGTGACAAGTGTTAATTTTCTTTTTTTTTATGTATACATAGTAAATGTTTCTCCACTTCATATTCGTGAGTGTTTACTTACGCCCTTGAACATCAAGGGCTAAGGGAGAGCTTTGATTTTCTTTCCTCTGTTTTTCGACTTCATTGAAGAAGGAAATGGGGAAGGAGGAGCGAAAGGTATTTCAATCCGTGATGGTTCGGGTGATTCAGGTGGGACGTGTGACGTCATTGCACTTGTTTTGCTCTGCACGTTCGAGGCGATGTATGCAAATCGACTTAGTTTTGTTGCATAACGGGGGTGGACGTTTTGCCATACGTAGGATAAGTACCGTCGCTTGAGTTAGAATGTTTTGTTTGCGTAATTTGAGGAAAGTCTTTTGACTCGATCAAATGTCTTTTGGTGATCAGTACATCCTTGGACAGAAAAAAAAACCAACAAGTATTTTTATTGAATCGAGCTAATATTTTCGTTTGTTGGAATGTAGATTCTAGAGTTGATTGTGGAATGGATTTTAGGATAAATTCAGTTAAATGGATGAATAAAGATATTTTGAGAAATTTGCGTGTAAACTGCGTGTTGGTCAGCAGTAGATTGTTCAATCCTTTTTTGAGCCGCAAGTACCAAACCGATGCCTGTTCAAGCAAGATGAAACAAGTGTATAAATTTTACATAGCTCAACTTCAAAATGTAGGATCATTTAGAACAGTTTAAATTATTCCTAGAGAATTCACCTATTCTTGCTCTGTAATTGCTTTAAATCTTTATTCTTGAAACTGAATTGTGATATTATGTTTTTTATTTTGGACAAATTCCGGACATCTTTATAGACTACCCGAGCAAAGGATTATACCAAATTGATCACTGAATATGTTATCATTGAGGCTGAATAAACAGCCAAAATAACATAATGAATAACAAAAAAATACTCGTTGAATATCACAATAATAGCTTAAATTAACATCACTGAGAACATCTTGTTAACAAATCCTGTATGCTAAGCAAATTTATTGAAATAGTTTCAAATTATGTTATCAATTTGAAATCAAATTCTCTCGTTAATATCTGGAAATTTTTGTTTTTGATATAAAACAAAATTTCTTGTTCAAATATGCTGGTAATATTTATAGTTTTTAATTCAATTAGTTACGTTCGTTAAACATTTTTTGTTTAAAATGATAACATGTATTTACAAAATTAGCCAATGGTGATAACTAAATTTGTTATGCACAGCGGAAATCAAAATTATACCTGGGATAACAGAACTTGTTACTTCTATGATACCAGCTTGTTATTTTCCTTTGCTATTGCTATCAATACCCTGAACCTAAGTTTTTTGTCTTACTCAGTGCGTACTTAATGAAAATGAAATTTTAAGGTTTATTTAAAATTTGTGTTTATTTAAAAATTTGTACCAGCCAAATTTTCTTTTGATGAACTTACCATAGATTGAATTTCTGGAGCACCACCCAAGTAAAGGACTATACCAAATCGATAACATGATGATGATGATGTTTTTTATTTTAGACAAATTCAGGAAATCTTTATAGACCATTGAACCTAAGATTTTTCATTTTTTTTTACTCAATGCGAACAGAATGAAAATGAAATTTTTACGTTTATTTAAAATTTGTGTTTATTTAAAAATTTGTGGCAGCCAAATTTTCTTTCGATGAACTTACATTGGATTGAATTTCTGGAGCACCACCCGAGCAAATGATTATACCAAATTGGTGACAAATTTTAATATCAGCTTATCACAGTTTGATAACTGAATATGTTATTATTGAGGCTGGATTAACAGTCAAATTAACAGAAGAGATAACAGAAAAATACTCCTTAGATATCATAACAATTACTGATTTTGTTATCAATGAGATCATCTTGATGAAAAATCCTGTAATGTGAGCAAAATTATTGCAATAATTTCAAATTAGGTTATCAACTTGACACTAATTCGCACGCTAATAACTGAAATTTATTTTTATAAAAATCATAAATTCTTATTCAAACATGTGGCTGATACTTATAGTTTAGCATTCAACTAGTAAAATTTGTCGCAAAAAGTCTTTTAAAAGTGATGAAAGCATATGATAACAAAATTACCGACCGGTGATAACAAACTTTGTTCAGCGATAACAGATGACATCAAAATGATATCTGGGATAACAGAACTTGTTACTTAGATGATATCAGTTTCCTTTGCTGATGATTTTCCTTTGCTAGGGCATCCAGTAGTGTCGAAATCATCCATCCGCGGAAAATCTACTCCAGAGCTGGTGAAGAGAGAATTTTGCGGATTTCTTGGACTCAGATGAATGGCAGATGAATTCACCGGATCTCAATCCACTGGACTATATTGTTTGGTTTTACAGGCGGTCGAAAGTATAAAGGCACAAACTTTGGCACAGTTCAAGTCCGTAAAACAGGAAATATGGTACAAGATGAGTTTGAGAAACGGGCTTAGACGAGTCAGCGGCTTGAGAAACGGTTGAAGATGATCAAACGGGTTAAAGAAGGAGTTATTCCAAAACACATGCTGTAATCTTTCGGAATGGCATTGCCTTTCAATCGATGTAATCAATAATTGAATAATTTCCAACGAGGAATAATTGTAGTTTCAATTTGTATAATAGTATATTGGAATATGTGCAAAGCAGCATCTTATCTATCTATATATATATATAGAAATGAATTTCTGTCTGTCTGTCTGAACCTTATAAACTCGGAGACTACTGAACCGATCGCTGTGAAATTTTGCACGAAGTCCGTTTTGGGGCCAGAAAAGGTACTTAGGATAGTAAGAGGCCCCTCTTTTCTCTGAAAGGGGGGGGGGCTCCCATAAAAATTAAACAAAAATTTCTGAATAACTCGAGAACTAATCAAGCAAATGGAACCAAATTTGGCATGCGAGGGTTTTTGAAGGCAAGAACTGTTTCAATGGTAGTTTATCTAGAAGGGGAGGCTTCAATACAAATGAAACACAAGTCTCTGCATAACTCGAGAACTAATCAAGTACATGGAACCAAATATGGCAAGTGGGGTTTTTCAAGAAGAGAAATGTTTCTATGGTGGTTTGAGACCCCTCCGCCCTTTGAAAGAGGGGGCTCCCATAAAAATGAAATACAAATTTGTGCATAGCTCGAGAACTAATAAAGCATATGGAACCAAATTTGGCAAGTGCAGGTTTTTGAAGGCAAGAAATGTTTCTAAGGTCACTTTAGAACCCCTCCTTTTTCTGAAACGAGGGCTCATATACAAATGAAGCACAACTTTCTGAATAACTCGAGAACTTATCAAGTTACTGGAACCAAATTTGGCATGTGGAGGTATTCGAAGGCAAAAATTGTTTCTATTGTGGTTTGAGACCCCTGCGCTCTCTCCCATACAAATGAAACCCGAATTTCTACATAACTTAAAAACAAATCAAGCAAATGGAACCAAATTTGGCATGTGGAAGTTTTTGAAGGAAATAAATGTTTTTAAGGTGACTTGGAACCCCTCCTCTCTCTGTAAAGGGGGCTCTCATACAAATGAAACACAAATTTCTGTATAACTCGACAACTAATCAAGTACATGGAACCAAATTTGGCACGTGGAGGTTTTTGAAGAAGAGAAATATTTCTAGGGTGGTTTAAGACCCTTCCGCCTTCTGTGAGGGGAGACTCCTTTACAAATGAAACACAATTTTTAGCATAACTCGAGAGCCAATGAAGCAAATGAAATCAAATTTGGTATGTTGAGGTTATTCGAGGTAAGAAATGTTTCTATGGCAGTTCAAGACCCCTTCCCCTTTTGATGGAGGGATTAAATTCTTACATAATTTGTTTCTGAGTGTATATTTTAGCTTTTCGTAAAATGGTGTAGTCATTCGTTACTAAGGGTCTACCAAAAGAGATGATATGTTTTTGAACGTCCCTATCGGGTGCATCTCATCTTTGTAACATTCATAGTCATTTGTCATCTTTAACATGCTTAGTCATTTGTCATCAGCATGGTGTGCCATTTTATCATGAATAGTTTAAGTCTTCCAAAACGTTTGGAGATTGTCCAATTATTTTATCAAAATTCGAGAAGTTTTGTCGGTGGTCAAAGAGCGTATTGTGCAAAATATGGTCGCCATTCTACTGCATCTGTGCTCGCAATTCGTTGAATACTTGGAAAGCTGGAAAGTGAATTTACTCTATTGGATACAAAGCCTCAAAATCGTACGCGTTCCAAACGCTCAGCAGAGAGCATAGCCGCTGTTCAGTCCAGTATTGAAGAAAACCAAAATCAGTCAGCCGATCTCAGGAATTGGGACTGTCTTGGATGATATCCTGGCGTATTATGCGATTGGCTCTTGGCCTGCATCCTTATAAGATGATTCTGGCACAAGAACTGAAGCTCGCAGACCATAATATGCGCCGGGAGTTCGCAGATTGGGCCTTGAAGTCAATTGGAAATGATCCCAATTTTCATCAATTTATCCGAAAATTTTTTAGATCAAAAATGGCATAGAATATTCGATCTTATAGATTCAATATCCATCATTCCCGCATGCATTTTCAATGTTTTCTTTCAATTTATAAACATATCGTCCTTATTGGTAGATCCTTTAGTTGGAAAATCACAAATAACTTATGAAACTGGTGAAATTGCTAAATATATTTAACCTTACCAAGATTGTTTTCAAAACATCTTGCCAACATTTGCATTTAAGAAGTTATTGTGTACGAGCATTTTTACTGAAATCAATTTTAAAAATCATTTTAAATTACTGTAATGCACCTACTGATGTGTTTTTTGTTTAATATGAAACGCGAAATAAAACGATTGTGATGTTATCGGGGATTGCCGCTACAATTTAGTTTTTGTTTTGACGTAGACTACGTCTTACGGCAAGGGTAGGGTGTCAATTGAAAATCTAAAAATAAGCGTCACGAAACATTGTTACAAATGAAATGCTAATAACTCTATAGATTTTCAAGAACTCCACACAAATCGATTGAAAGTTTTCCCGCGTATCATTTCAACTATCATAAAATATCCTTGATTAATTCTAAACTATTGAAAATAGGGCAAACAAAAGGTGTTGTCTTATAATTTTGTTTTGCAGGCTAATTTTACTAAATGCTCAGTACTTTCCTATCACAGATTTCAAATGTAAGCAAAAGAGGTACTGAACGATATAAAAGGGGCACACCTTCACAAATTTTGCATTCGTTCAGCAGCATTGAGCCAGTGCGGTACTGTTTACAGTATTGGTTTGGCAGCTGGTGGCGGCAGTACCCTGGAGAGTGCACTGGCTTCATTTTGGAGCGACAGTATTGAAGCTGTTCGGAGTGGCATTGCATTGATAGCTAGCGTGTGGCAAGTCCCAGGCCCAGTTTGCTGGATAAGGTGCAATGTTGATCTGTTGAAATAACCTGCTTCATCAAAAGACCGAGAAGGTTTTAATACAAATGTGGACTGTTTGATTCCGTTAAAGAGTTTGATAGACTTGGTTTTATCTTACATTCAGTTTCAAATGCTTACCAATTGGCAGCTAGCGGTGTGTAAAATAGTTTTAGTTTTCCATTCGTCGAATACGGAAGGCTCAGCAGGCTGTTGCTAGCAAGGCATTAGCTAGGCAGCCAGTAGTTATGCAGTCGGTTGAACAATCCAGTGGTGTATTTTTAGCCAATCGGTGGGCTCAAACATGAGAAGCGAAATAAGGTGCTTGTGTGTGATCCAGTTGGTAGCCATATTTTGGTAAGGTGCAACGTAGGATGAAATAACCGGGTTCTTCAAAAGACCGAGAAGATTTTAATAATTCAAATGTAATCGATTTTAAATCCGTCCTTTTCAGGACGACCAATTAAATTTTCCTAGCTAAAGAGTTCGTTTTGTTGAAATTTCTCCAACATTCCTTCCAAAATTCTTGTCCATTGGCAGCCGGCTAAAATAGTTTTAGTTTTTCATTCGTCGTATACCTTATGCTTTGTGTACAATCTCTAACACGGCTTGGACATTTTAACGGTCTCTTAATTATTCTGAAGCGTAAATGTAAAGCGAGCTTACGGCAAAAGTAGCATGCCAAATTGAAATTTAAAAAATGGCTACCGTCACGGAAAATTGAAACACTGGACGCTAATAACTCTATCATTTTCTGATTGATTGTTAAGATTTTTGCAGTAATCAACTAAAAATTTTTACGACTGCATTTTATTCGCCCAAGTATCTCAATTTTACAAACAAACGATGAATATATTTTGTGTACAAAATCATCCATCGGTATTGGAAAATTTAACGAATGTTTCATTCCGGCAAGTATACAGAAATTCCCCATCATGGACAACGTTTTGGTTTTTGAACATGACATTCCGAATGATCATTCTCAATTAATTTCAATTAGTACTGGTATAACCAGTTGTTCTGTTGTGTTAACAATTCGCGTTGGATAGAGTTTTACTTCAAAGAAGGAATAAATTTTGACAAACTGTGAAATTGAAATTAAGTGCAATACCTAATCGTTTTGATGCCAACCGTATGCGGAAATTACGGAAGCGCATTAAGATCGAACTTACGGGAAATTCTCCAAAACGACCATGTACCGATGCCGAGCGAGCTCGTGGTTATCGGGCGAAACTGAAAGCAGCCAGAGGTAATGCATTGCCAAATACTGGTTGGGACCCTGGAAAAGGGCGTATCGTAATTTAAACCAACTGGCCCTTTTCAGGGTCACCAAATGCTTTCTAAAAAGTATACATACTTACTATCTAATGCTGATCTAACGATACATTAGGCCCACACCCACGCTATTTTGGTCAGACTTCGCCTTACGACAAGGGTAGATTTTCGATAGATTTTCGAGGTTTTTGCTTCAATCTGTTGGAATTTTTTGCGACTGTCAACTACCAAAAAATATCCTTAATTATTTACTTTGAATTCCCAAGCAGACCCTGAACATTTTATTACGTGATAAGGATAATGGCCTCCATCTGGTTGATGATATCAACACAATCACTACAGCCAGCACAACCGTTACCCTAGCATCATACCTACATTCAAACCAAACGTCCCTTTCCTGGGCCGTCAAATAATTTCTAAGAAGCGAATCATAGAATGTTCTAACATACTTACTCACTTACTAATGCTAACCCAACGTCCCATTAGAACAGTACCTGCGTTGCAATGTTCCGCTATGAAACAAACGAAACTAATCAAATGTTTTAACGTAGTCTACGTCAACCAGTCGTGTTATACACAACCCCACTGATATTTTTTTAATTTGATTTTTCATAATTTCGTTATCTACTGTGCATTGTTAATATGATACATGGATGTTTCGAAAATTATTGATAATGAAATCCTGATCAAGATAGCCTTAGAAGGCATTACATTGTTACATCTCTTTGGTCTGAAGATATGTTTACTCCCTTGGCCTCAACCCAAGCAACACATCTCTGTCATATTTGGTTGTAGAAACGTGATTGTGACTAGATTGAGTCACATTGCCGATACTTCAACAAATTTTCAACAAGTGCGCTACTAGGGACGACTATGTCAACACCTTCCTACCCTTTTCTTATTTGAACTACATTCAGACGGGGTCGGCATTTTTATTCCCTTGGTCTTTGTTTAGGATTACCTGTTTTGCCGCCCTGAGGTTTTTGAGTAATAAAAGAGAATACATATTGGAAATGAAGTGCAAAGGATTGGGTATGGTCTTTATCTATGTTCATAAGAATGTTTTTGTATCTCGGATTGTTCTGGTAAGTAACTCAATAATGTAAACAAAAAAGTTGTGTTTCATAACTATAGAACCAGACGTAAAATTAATAATTGTAGCAATGTGTAGGACCTCCTTTGTTCTCAATCAGTTCCAACAACCTATTCGGCATATTTTCAACCAGGCGGTGACATGTAGATACTTGTATCTCGTTCCACGCTCATGAGATTTCTCTTTTGAGCTCTTGAACATTCCCGTACTGCTTGTTGTCTGCATTCACTGTACGTACCATCAGTCTCCACAAAATCGAAAAGATCGGATTCTGATCTGGAGAACAAGCTGGCCACTCCATAACTTGAATTTTATGTTCCCAAAGCCATGATAACCACGCCATGGTCGCTCGGCCTTTATGAACTGATGCGTTATCTTGGAATACCTCGATTGGAATACCCAATCACCACGATGGTTTTGCTGCAAGAATGGTAGCAAATGATTTTGAAGCATCTCGATGTACTCCTGGCTGTTCATTCTTGTTAACGGAAAAGCAATCTGCACCACTCCGTTTTGAAAAAAAGCCCCCCAAACCATCAAACTGCCCCCTCCAAAGTTGCAAAATGAAAAGTAACGTGGCTCTTTCCGAAAATCTCTCCAGTACGAAAAGATTCCATTTCTTCTAATCTGAAAAGATAACCTGAAACAAACTACATCAAACTACTTTAAAAAAATGTCAATCATAGATCAACATGATTACACACTTTACTCCAATCTCTACGCATGTTGGGACGGGCGAATTCAAGTCGGTTTGATCGATGACGGGGCTTGCTCCAGTTTTTGTCGCCGAATGTTTGGAGAATCTTTTAAGTTTCTTCGGTCTTTTAAGTTCGGTAGACTGTGGAACGCGAAACGTCAAGCATAACGTCAGCCTTTATCTGGTTCAGACTTTTGTGTGAGTTGCTTGCCGCGTTCTGCGTTGACATCTTTTTGGTCCACCTTTCTTATTTTTTCCATATCCATCAGGATTATTCAAAAAAATCAAAACAACGTGATGAGATTTGTTCAAATGACGAGCGGTTTCGCGAATACTGTTATCCCAAGTAACATTGCCAAAACCATCCTGCTTTATTAAGGTTTTATCAAAGCCACTGGAAATCAATTTGGTTTTATTATGACACCAAGAGGTGCCAATATGTTTCATACTTTAGTCAGGTTTATAACAACCTTCATAGCTAGTGTACAACGATCTTAAAACCTGGTTTTCTGAAATTCCTTATACTCCTATCGAAGGTTTTATTTCGACTCTTTGAACTCGTAAAATGCTGTTTTGAAATGCCGTTTTAGGACTCATTCAAATTATCTTATTATGGTCAGTTGAGGGAAACCACCAATCAACCAAATAGTTTTTATAGTAGTCATTGCGAAGATAACTTGGCTTTATGGCAGAATTGTGATTTTTTTTTTCCAAACACCATTGTGAAATATATGAAGTAATTGAAATGTGGAAAAATAAATGCACCAAATTTTGAATGAAATGCAAATGAACTGTAGACCGGAGACTAATTTCTGCATTTTTTTAGAGATCCTTATTGAACTCCATAAATTTTCAAGAAATTCATGATTAATTTACCGAATATATTTGTTTTAATTTTGTATTTGTTGTTGTTAACTCGCCTGATTTCCGAGGTGCATTAATTTTCCGCTCTTATCGTGCTAATATTCACCAGAAAATTAAATGTGTATATGATTTGGAGCATGATACGCTGTAAAAAAAAACTCAATTTGTTTTGGATATTTTGCTGTCTAACAAAATTTCCAGCAACACCAGACCTTTTTTCTCAGATATTATTTACTGCTAAATGAATCAGAAGAGCAGAGAATCGAACAAAGCTGAACAACAAAAACTAACCACGATATCACAGTTTGACAGCTGTGGCCATTTGGCCGCATGCTGATTTTCATGGCAGCCAATAGGTTTTATGAAGGTTCTCAAGTGGTCATAGCATCTATCACTAGAATATGTTCAAAATCTTTATGGTCCTATAAAGGTTTTATTAAATTGTTTTCACAACCGTCTATAGAGTGGGCCACTTTGTACAAAATTGGCTTTAAAGAAGCATAGAGGAGGTGTTGGTATACAAAACAGTTTTGGATGTAGTTTTATCCACAAAGCCGGGAGGAATGCTATACGGCTGGAATAAAACTTAAATTGTTACTTGGGATCACAATCACGATCTTCGCTTTTTTCTGCTCTGACGCGGCATTTAAGAGCTTATACAAAACACGTCATAACACGTTAAATGGTGAAAGAAAACTGCTGTTACAGTTGGGTAACAGCAAATTTTCTAAATTTGTCTCTTGCTATTCATGAACAGTGTTTATTGATGCAGATGTGTAGTGGTGTTGGTCAGTTTTCCTGCACGGTCATTACGAAATGATGAATAAAGGAAAGAAATAAACTCTAAAAAAAATGTTAACGTTTTTTAGTGGTTCTATTGTTTTTGAAACGGAGCGTATGTTTGTCCCAAATATCATATGTTGGTTCTCTGTGCAATTACAGCTGATCTGAGTAGCAACTCATGCTCATGCCTATGCTCTACCAATACCAGTTAAACTATTAGCATCACATTTATTGCCACCTACATGTATCGCAATTTCCAAATCCCGATTCGGTGCTCGATTCCAAGCAGAAAGATCTGACCAAAACATCTGATAGAAAATTACGGCAAGCAACGGTTTCCCTTTCGAAAACAATTAACCGTCGATTTCAAAACAATCATCCAAAATAAACCGATCACCTTGACGTTCTTACGCCACACATTGCCACTTGCAAACTCATTTGCCCTCACTTCTAACTTTTTATTCCTCTCTCTCTCTCTTTCTGTCATCGTTGTTTGCAATCCACCGAGCTCCAAAACCGTGACTTGCACCGTGTTAATCCAACGTGGCATTTGTACCTTCAATATTTTTTTCTGCTACGTCATCGTCGCTCTGCTCCGCTCGTTCAATCGATTTGCGTTTGGGTGACGTTTTCTCCAGCTCTACTGGCTGGCATTCATCCATGGTATGTGTCACATACAAGCACAGTTTATAGTTCTCGTTCTCGAGTGAGTGCACCGAAGTGACATTCCCGCAACCCGATCCCAATGCGCTATCCGTTCCTCACCGATCGAAGTAGCTTGATTAGCGAAACATATGTTCGAGCTTGGTAATGGAGAAGATGTGGGGAATCACTTCGAGCTCTATTCACCCGTCTCAAAGAGCACCACCACCAAACCAGTCACAGAGGAACACGATTGCGAAAGCAATCGCATTCATCGCTGCCTAGAGCCGCAAAACGAGCAGAGAGTCAGACACTGAACACAGCAGGCATTGCTGAAATTCGTGTACCCAGTCAACCGTTGAATTTGAACGAAACGAACAAACGAATCGGCGATACACGGTTGGTCATCAGCTCGATAGAGGGCACCACCGCCCTCTCCCCGTCCCTTTGCCGCGCCAGAGCCACATACAGCGACAGACGCGCTTAAATTTCTCGCAGGTAGCGATTTCGTTGTTTGTAAGGCGGTTGTTTTTCACCGACTCGAGCTGCTTCTTCCTTTGTTTGTTTTGTTCGTGCTGACCACTTACGCGCACACCAACACACTGGATTGCGAGAGTGAGCAGTGATGATAATTTCACTTGAAAAATTAGAAAATTGCATTT
This sequence comes from Aedes koreicus, assembly GCA_024533555.2. NCBI lineage: Eukaryota > Metazoa > Arthropoda > Insecta > Diptera > Culicidae > Aedes > Aedes koreicus. The sequence continues at coordinate 18,565 of JAHHFK020001338.1, forward strand.
TCTTTCAATCACTGACCGACCATCCATCGCCCGTTGATTTCATTTGTCAAAAAAATAACGAGCGCGGGGGGATCTTTCTGCATCTCCCCTCCCCGGGGGGCGACGACGTTTCTTCGAGTGCGCGTGTTAAAAAACATCGATGGAATGAAAGTGAAAAGCATCGCTTGCTTTTTGCAACCAGAAACTGACACTGACAGATGGTTGAACTTGGATAGGCTTTGAATGCTTTGAACCGCTAGCATTGCGAAATTAATTTGACATTTTCGGCTAGCCTATCAGTCATGCAAATTCTGCCTCGCGGTAAACACTCCTCCAAAGTTAGTTGCTACTTTTATCCGTTATTCTATTTTTGGCTTCGGTATCAACACTTCCCACCTCGCAGTCGGCTCACATGCGGCATACCTTGGTAGTGTTGTAGCAGGCAACCGTCGGTGACAAATTCGGTATCCACTAATGGACCTGCACGTTGCGAACGCGAATGACTCGCGCGAATGCACATACCCTTTGGCGGTACGAAAATAACCCACTGACTATCGGTGCACTGTCATCGTCGTCTTAGTTCAGGCTTCTCTTCCTATCGCCGCGATGTACGGAGGTTTCTGCATTGTATGTACATAGCCCTTCGAAACTACCTATATATCGACGACGAGCGACGACGGCGTACGGCAGCATTCTTCGACGGGTACTACACTGCCAACCGCCTCCACCGAGACCGGGTCGGGCGGTCGAGCTGTCGATCTAGCGATCATCATCGTCGTCGTCGTCGTCGTCGTCTGTTGTTGTTGTTCACTGACTGCGGGTTTGAAATTGTCAACATGCCTTCAGCGCAGAGGTTGTAAAGTTTTGTGTTTTTGAGATCGATGATTCCTAGCTGGTTCGGTTCGGAAATGCTAGCCTCGGCAACCCAAAGTTTTGACGGCAATTGCAATCTGTTTAACCGATAACAGATCCGCGAACTTACACGCGATTCAACTGAAAAGCTTGCCAAAGAAAACGCGGTAGTTGAAGTTTAGGCTAAAGTTGACATCCAAACTAGTTTGCCTAGCATTTGCCATTCTGTTTTCGTCATTTGAAATGAACTCGGATCACAATCGAGTCATCTAACGGAAACATAAACGTCACAACCATTCACCCCGGAATAATCGGATCTCAAGTCAAGCGCACAGCAATCTCCAATCCAAACGACAACGAACCAGGCACAGTTACAAAATGATTTCTGCAACCTTTTTTCCGAGAAGACGATCTGGGAAATGAATGCTTCTTGATTTTTGTGGCACCAGTGGTGGGTGTTGTTAGCAAGCAATGAGACCGAAGGAGAAATTCTCACTGCGATAGCAATCTGCGCCATTGTCACCGGCAGGGGTTGGGAATAAGAAACATCTCTTCGAGACAATCGCTGGGCTGTTGGGTGATGCCATCGTCTTGCAATAATAACAGCAGCAGCTAGGTTTGCTGATCGAAGTTAGAGCAGAAGGAACCGCCACTTTTGGGTGATGCAATATGATGCACTGCTTTCGATTCGAGTTTACACACGCTTGCATATCACAAATACATCTCTGAGTACGTACCTACAGCTCGGTTCACTAGAAATCTGGACGCTTTGTTTGTGTTTTGACGAAGGACTACGTCTTTGTTTTCTATGCTGGGGTACAATTTAAAAAAAAAATCGCATTGCGACTGTCACGAAAAGTGGTCAGGTTTTGAGCATTAAGGTCTGTATCCGCAATAATCCGGACACCTCAAAACATGAATAAAACATAAATTTCGCATTATATTTCCGTCGTAGTTGTTTGTTTCAGATTCATGGGATGTGTTTTAACAATTCGTGAAGACAAAACATAGTTATTCGATATATGCATAAAATTTTCGAACTTTGCGCTTAACTCCGTCCATTAGGGTTTGTACAGACTCTTCAGAAATCGTAGAAGCCGTCTTTGTCCAAATTTGCTGGAAGTGTTTGATGTCTTTGATTCCTTACTTCTTTCCAGAAAGCTTCCGCTTCATCAGAGCCCAATATCTCTCGATTGGTCGTAGCTCTGGGCAATTTGGCGGGTTTGAGGTTTTTGGTACAATGTTCACTTGATTTGCTTGGTACCACTCCATCACAGTTTTAGAATAGTGGCATGATGCCAAATCGGGCCAGAACAAAGGTTTTTCTTTGTGACTTTTGATGAAGGGTAGCAATCGCTTCGGCAGACACTCTTTCTGATAGATCTCCTTGTTGATTGTGCCTGTAGTGACGAAAGATTTACTCTTTTTGCCACACGTGCAAATTGCTTGCCACACAAGGTATTTTTTGGGAAATTTCGATGCCTTCTTCGTTCTGAAATGCTTAGCTGTAGCATTTTTGGCCATAACAGAATAAAAAGCCAGCTCTGGAAGCTGCTTGAAATCCTCCAGGACATAAGTTTCATCGTCCATAACAACGTCGTACAAACGTCGAGCCCGTGATTTTGCTGCCAAGTTTTTCGTTGCGATTTGGAACTGTTTTTACTTTATACGACTTAAATCCCAAACGTTGTTTTGATTTTTGGACAAAACCAGGCGACATCCCTATTTTACGAGCCACCGTTCGAATGGAGAGATTTGGGTTTTTCGTTAATATCCTTTTCACCTTTCGGTCCATGACAGGATCAGCGCGTCCAATGTTTTTGTCACTTCTCGGTTTCCTCTCCACCGTCAAACGTTCAGAAAATGATTTGAGCACATCGTGAACAGTGGATTTAGGCAAATCCAATGTTTTTGCAACGTCCCGTATTGACAAGTCAGGATTTGCCGTACGCCCGTACAAAATTCGCTCGCGCACTTGTTTTTCTTTCGTCGCCATCTTGAATACTAAACATGAAATGTAAACATCAATCATAGTCTTTTTCATCATAGACTCTCAGCTATACCACAGTGAAATTTTTCATTCCTACGTGCAACATTTCAAAAGTTACAATGATTTGAAGGTGTCCGGATTAATGTGGATACCGACTTTAATATTTCAGTCATTTCTCAAAAGATTTTCAAAAAATTTTCACCTTTCGATCGGAAGTATTTCTACGCATCAATTTCAATAGAAAACATTGTTGATTTCAGGCCACATACTAATGAAAAATTCATAAATGTTAAACCTTGTCTTAAAAAGTCTCTTCTTCAGGCCTAAGGGATAATGGTTGTATAAAATCACACAGACTGAATAAAAGTGCACACTGTCTTTGGAAAATTTGTGTTCCATAAACTTTTCTATCTGGAAAATATATAAAAAAAAACATATGAGTCTAAGGCCTATTTGACGAGCTAGAACATCCTGAATATGAAGACGTTCAGGAAAAAAAAAAATTCCTTATTAATAGTGTAAAGCGTTGTTTTAGAATATCGTATTATTAAATTTTCTTTGAAAAGTGTTAAATATTTTTATTTCTTCCTGGGATGTTCTAGGGCATCCAAAATGTACTTGAGTTCAAAACTTCAGATCTACAGTTGTAACAGTAGCTTTTAGGGCTATAGAGGGTTACAATATGTATTCAAACATATTGGATGAACCCTTTGGAAGGTCAACAGTCAATATTTGATAGATTTGTGATGTTCTAGGTCATCCAAACTGTCCTTGAGTTCATAACTTAAGATTTACAGTAGTAACTATAGCGTTTTGGGCTATACAAAGTTTCGCTACGTATTTAACCATATTTAGTGAATATTTTCGAACGTAATAAAACATCATGAGATGAACGGGATGATCTAGGTCATCCAAATTGTCCTGGAGTTCAGAACATAAGTTTTATAGTTATAACAGTAGGTGTTTGGAGTGTGTAAAGGGACAATATGTATTTAACAATATTGATTGAATAGTGTGGAAGGCGAACAGACATAATCTTGGGATATTCTAGCTACTCCAAACTGTCCTCAAGTTCAAAACATAAGATCTTCAGCTGTAACAGTAGCGTTTTGAGCTATATATGTTGACTATCTGTATTCAAAAATATTCAATGAATCTTTTGGAAGGTCAACAGTCATAATTGTATAACTTTGAAATCCTCTAGGTAATCCAAACCATCCTCGAGCTCAGAACTTAAAATATACGTTAGTAGCAGTAGTTTGTTGGGCTTTACAAAGTTACGTCACGTATTCAAGTATATTCAGTGAATATTTTCGAGCGTAAAAATACACAAGAAGGTAATCTTAGGATAGTCTAGGTAATCCAAACTGTCTTAGCGTTCAGAACTTAAGATTTACGGTTGTAAGACTAAATTTTAGGCACTACAAAGATTCAATAAATATTCAATCATATTCAACTTATATTCTAAAAGTCAAAACACATTATAATGCAATATGACATATTCTAGGTCATCCAAACTATCCTTGAGATCAGAGTATAGGACCTACAGTTGTAACAAAAGCTTTCTGGGCTTTGCAAAGCTACGATGTGTATTGAAACATATTCATTGAATATGTTGAAAGAACAGCAGACATGACGAGATAGTCTACGGATGTTTTACGTTATCCAAAATTTCCTGGAATTCAAAACTTAAAATCTACAGCTAAAGATATTAAGTTTTGAATTGCAGCTTAAAATCTAAAGCAAAGTAACAATTTGTATTTGACCAAATCAAGTGAGTCTTTTGGAAGGTCAACCTATATAATGAGATATCTTGGGATGATCAGGTTCATAAAAACTGACCTTGCGTTCAGAACTTAAGATATAGTAACCGTAGTCTGTTGGGCTATACAGAGCTACGATAAATATTCAAACATGTTCAATGAATATTCTGTTGTTCCATAGACATCATAGGGTAACCTTGTTAGTTTCAGTTCATTCAAACTGTCCTTCAAAACTTAAGGTCGACAATTGTAACAATAGCTTTATGGGCTAAACGAAGATAAGTTAGTTAGTTTGGCATAGGATATCCCAAGATTATCTCGTAATGTCAGTTGGTCTTCCAAGACATTCATTGAAAATGTTCGAATACGTATCATAACATTGTATAGCGGATTAAGCTACTGGTACAACTGTAGATCTTAAGTTCTGATCTTTTTTGCCATTTGGACGACCCAGCACATCTCAAAAAAAATATTTCTTACTTTTTTCAATAATTTCTATGTTATTCGGCACCAAATCAATCAGAATTCACCAAATTTCCTTTATAAATTAGGCCTGAAAGTGTTAATTCAAAGAACATTGCATTGTACCATCTAAATGGCATACATTTAGTATCGTAGTCCTACGTCATCATTCCGAACAGCTCGATGGGGCTGTAAACCCTGTAGTTTTTTTTACAGCGTTCTCTAATGTTTCGACAGATTGTTTGGGAAGCTATTTTCTTTCACTGATGAAAGTTTGCTGCGATTCAGTGCACTGAATGTTTTCTGCAACGAAACGAAGCTTCTTTCTAGCAAGCTACCTTCGTATTCAATGCCACTCGCACAACTGTCAAAAGCACGAAGCATTTGTTGACACAGAAAGAACATTCGTGCATTGTACGAAAACAATACAAAGAGCTACGAATATTTTGTTACACATAAGAAAGAAGCGATTCTCTGGTTGTTGCATTAATGACTTCCAGATTTACTTTATCGACTCGAAATGTAATTGAAAAAAAAAAGCTGTACAGACCCTAAAGAGTGAAGTTAAGCGTAAGGTGCGAGCGTACGGTTATGGTATTGAAGTTGAATGAAATAAATATGCCAAAAGCTTACGAATGGGTTATAGTCAAAAAGTTTGAAGAGAATCGGTCAACTAGATAATTTTCTACAACGTTTTTTTCCGCGATTCCATTTGATGTGGGACACCCCTTAAAGACTGGAACGCGCAAAAATTAGTCGACAAAAAATCGTTTCTCTCAGTCAAAATTCAAAATACAAAAATCTTATTTTTCTTTTGGTTGTTCAATTCATATAATTAAAGGAAAAAATGTTCGTTTATTCTTTTTGCCAAATCCAAACTGTCGTGCCTTCCGCTTAACCCCTTCCATTAAATTCTGTACAGTGGTCTCATCGGCCTTATTCACCGCCGAACGCCAGTTATATTTAAACTGCTGCTCGTTTTCCATGAATTTATTAGTTTTTTTTTGGTTCCTTTTTGCCAAGGCCCAAACCCTGTGGGGGGGGCGAAGGTCTGGGCTGGGGGGGGGGTTGGGGGGTTTTGGTCCACCAACCCCCCGCGTCCGCTCCTACCCCCTTGTTTCCTTTTCCCCACGGGGGGCGGCCCGCGAGGGCGGGCAAAACCGGGGGGGTTTTTTGGGAACGTTCATTAATTACGTCACGCAAAAATTGACTTTTTGTAACCCCCCCCCCCCCCCCATGTCACGTTTTTTGTATGGACCTTCAATTTTTTTTGTATGGATCGTCACGTTTTCTCGAACCCCCCTCCCCCCCTACTGCGTGACATAATTAATGAACCTTCCCTTATGTTGCTTTAAGAATGGTAGCAGCCGCTTTTTCGGGCCCCCCGGGGGGGGGTTTCTTTGGTTGGGGGGCCCGGGGAGTGGTGAATGTGGTTTTTTTTGGACCTCTGGTGTGTGGGGCGTGGAAGGGGGGGTGTTTTTTTGGGGGATCTTTTGTGTTTTGTGGTTAAAATTTCAGGCACCTTCCCTTTTCCTGATGCAGTATAAAACTCCTGTCCCGGAAGCTGCTTGAAATCCGCCTTCACATAAGTTTCGTCGTTCATGACGATAAGTCGAACTTCGTGAGCATATTCATATACAGCTTTCGGGACCGCTGCCTTGCCGACGTGTTTTGTTTGTAATCTCGGTTCGCCACCTTTACCTTCTTAAACGTCGACAACCCAGCTCGTTTCTTGGCGCCATTTTCTTCGTCGTCGCTGCCACGTCCGGATTACGATTGCCGCCGTTTTCCATTGCTAGTTAGGCTTCCTGGCGGTCGACAGACGCTCCCCAAATACTTTTAAAACATTTGTCACGGTCAATTTGGCCACATCCAGCAATTTTGCAAACTTGGCGTGCGAGAACGTCGGATTCTCTTGCTGCGCGAGCAAAATTTTGACTCGTTGCTCCTCTTGCTTGAACGTCATTTTGAAAACTGGAGAGCAAACGGTGAAAACTCATCACAGCAACCATTGTACAGAATGCGGCAGAAAATAACGCGAAAATGTTCAAACTTGAGTATTGGGCTAATTCGTTTAGCTAGTGACTAATTTCTGTCGAAAGTGTATTTGTTTATGTTTACTTTCAAGTGTTGCATCCAAACATTCTATTTGTTTTATTGCAAATTCGTCAAAATGTTCGCGAAAGAAGTGATCACCAGTTTGTTGCTCGCCCAGAAGATGCCGAAAGAGATTGCCAAGGTGGTAGGGTGCCATTTGGCAACAGTTTACCGCATAAAAAAGTCCTTGCAGGATGGTCCTAAACAGCGGAAGTCGGGAAGCGTGCACGCACGCCAAACGTGATCAAATCGGTCCCTGCAAAAATTGCTCGCAACTCGGTGCATTCCATAAGAAAACTTGCAAAGGAAGCCAATATTTCGGAGAAATCCATGCGGAGAATCATCAAAGAAGACCTGCATGCATCTTCCAGAGCCATAGTGAAACGCCACTTGATTACGGACCGGGTCAAAGAACTACGAGTGACTCGTTCCATTGCTTTCCTTGTTGAAGAAGGAAAAAATGATAATCCTGTTATCCGACGAAAAGCTTTTCAGCATCGATCCACACTTCAAAATAAGAAAACTGAATTTCATCACAAACATGTATATATTTTAATTTTTCTAAGGAGCAAAGAAAAGAATGCTGGAGAGATTCAGATATTCACCAAAATAATCACAAGATAGACCTGATTTTTTGCGTCCAGGTACTAAGTGAACCGAGCTTTATTGTATGCAAATCAATGTCACGCGGGAATGATCTTGATTTGCGGTCGCAAACGAGAGCAAAAGGTTTATTTTTTTTGTATTTTTCTTATTCTTCTTCGCCACCGACAAGCGAGGTGAGCAATGTGAAAACTTGGGCCATCTAGTCGATTACAGTTGCCAGAAAATTGGATTTCCTAAATCCAATTAATTCCCAATCATGATTGCTTCGACTACGTGTCCTACCTTGGCCATTCGGTGCTACTTTTGAGCTATGGATCCGGTTATTGGAACGAACAGCAAGAAGTCAGGCAAAATTTGAACGATCACGGCTGAAGGTGTGCAGTCAGCAGCAGCGGGGTGTACGCGTATTGGTTTGATTTCAACCCGTTCGAGGTTGGGGTCTTAATGGTAGGATTATTAATAACCTTTTAAAAATTGTGGTAAAACAGTCACAATTTCCGGTTTCAGTCAATGGTGAATTTCTGCACGTGGAATATTTCCATTCCATTCCTCGTTTGGAAAAGGCAGAATTTTTTAAAAGGCTCTAGAAATTCCGATAACCTTATAAGATAATCCAACTACCGGCATGAATTTGCATTTTGACTAAGAATTCTCTCGAACAAAGCAACCGATGTGATTTGAAATTGAAATTTGATTTTGTTTATTCGTAGAATGTGCATCCTTGCTTGTGTTTAAGTCACCATGAATATTTTTTTTAAATGATTAGGAAGATGTTTCTGTTTCTAACAAGTAGAGCGTGAATAATGAATAATTACTGATACCAGGTTTGAGGTTGGTCGTATTCAAATGATATATTTTTTATCGCTTCTGAAGATTATGTCAATAGATGCGTTGACGAATATAAAGTTTTAGAAGAAGACACTATTTTATTGATATGAGGCTCCAACAAAGAAATGACATCTTCTAGAAAATTTTATGAAGAGGATAGCATTGGTGGATATTGAAGAGCAAAAGCTATTTTCACTTCCTTTCTTGTGAAAATAGGTTATGTATTATAAGTTTCGATTTTTTAAATTACTTTCCCAATAGCTGACCACTAGGAGATCAGCTGCACTTTTGTAGAAAGTAATTTTTTTTGCCTAGGTCAGTTCTGTTTTGATCCGCTTGAAGACTAGTAGTACTGTGAAGAGGCAATAGAGTAAATGTAGTGTCTGTACAAATTATGTTCTTAGTTGTGTGATGATAGTCTGTATAGTCTGTTTGGTGTTGAACAAATTGAATAAATTATACTTGCCTTGATTCTAGGAAGAAAACTGTGCCGCGTGATCATCATAAGTGTCCTGGAAAAAAGGAAAGAAATACTTACCATTCGTAACCGTCGGTATGGAAGAAATCCTGTGCAGAAACTGTCCTACCTTGTGAATCGATCGCCTCTCTGCTATGTTTCTGTGGGTGGAAGTTAAATTGAACGACTAAATTATACACAGCGTAGGAACTCGTTAATCGTTTTTGTGGTAAAGACGACCAGTATGAAAATACTTTCATCATTTTCTTGTACATTTCATGTAAATAAATTAATTAAAGCAGATTTTAAGCAGTTGCCGGGACAGAAATATTTCACGGGTTGCGACAAGTTTACTGTGGATGACCGTTTTAAACTAAAGAAGCTGTCGAAATTCACTTCGATTTGGTAGGCCATATGCATTTATGGCGCACGGAGTGAACCGTTCGTAGCCAAAGGCATCATAAACGGTGAGTTTACCTCCAGTAACGAATTTTCCAGAATTTTGAGACAGCAAAGAGGGGCTTCTGTTTTGTTTTTTATTCCGTAAAAAGCCGACAGGGAACGTTTTTACTCACGGAACTAAAATGACCAGTACTATGGAAATATCCTACCGATTTGGAATCTTCAGACAGTTTTGGATTCAGAAACTCATCCGCTGTCTAGAAATTGTCTAGTATGACCGATGGACTTCATCCGCTTTCAGAACCGTATTTTTGAAACCGTGTACCGAAAATGTTATACTTATAAATAGTTCATTAGAAAACCAAAATAATGATACAAAAACCGTGGTATGAATACACAGGAATGTGTGTGATTACCATATGACAATCCGGTAACTTGATCCTAGAACATTCACCCCGTAGCAGGTTCCTATGGGGTCATGGATGGCCAGAAAATATTTGAATTAAACCCTCACATTATGGGTGGCAAAATTCTTGGAATCGTTCCAGAAGAAAATTTCTTATTGTTATCCTTTGCCTTTTCTGTGGGTCTTTATCCCCCTAAATATTTGCAAGCCATAAAACTGCTTTTGTACGAAAAGCAATGCGTGCATTCGAGTGCTTCAAGTGCTCCAGATAATATTACAATTACAGAAGCCAGGAAGAAGACTCCACCACCCTACATATCGCACTCATCAACACATGAGCCGGGACTGACAGCGTTACTTCGCTTCCGAAGGGAGGCGTGATCAGAGATCTTTTCGTCTCAGAAAAATCGCACCGACCTCGACTGTGATTGAACCCAGACCCACTTGGGTACCAAGTAGCAGTCACGCTTACCACCACACCATCGGCGCCCGTTATATTACTCTTATGCAAAGGCACAACAACTGCTGCGTTGTTTTAAGGAACATCAGTTGTTAAGTGCCTTCTTCATATTCTCTCACCTTCTCTTATCATTCTCTCTCCCCACCAAGGGGTTTCCAACAAGTTTTGAAGTGACAATTCCGCAAAGTAATCATATAATCGTAGGCATTCACAAAAATTAGGAGTAAGAATAAGTAATCATAACTAATCATAAATAATTATTAGTAGTCATAGAAATCATAAGTAATTATAAATAATGAATGGTTATCAAACCAGTTAACAGTTAGAAACTGAATTAAATTACATTCGATTTTACACTTGTTCTATACGTTATATATAATGTCGGAAGTAATGCGCTGTATAGCGGATTTGACGCGCTATACAGTACACTACTTCAGACACTATATATTTCAACCAGAGGAGGACAATTTCAACCATATGTTACCCTTGTTTGAGGACCCGGATAGGGAAAGACATATTTTCAACCTGTTCATACGGAGATTTGTATGGGAGCAAAAGTAGGTCATTTTAAAGTAAAAATTTAAACGACTTATACTGATAGCACTCATTGCAAAAATTTTGTAAGTTTTTCTGATCCAATGGTGTATAAATGAAGTCATTGTTATTAGCGTTCACTTTAGCGTAACGCTCTCATATTTCAAAATTTTGAAATGACACCCGGTATAGAAAAGAGAAACGTATTCCTTCGTTAAAAGTTGACTATCAAGAAGAACCGATGCACATGGTTGGATATATATCGTAACATTGTACAGTCCAAAAATCTACAGTTACAACTGAAGATTTTAAGTTTTGCACTCCAGGATAGTTCAAATAACATAGAATATCCGAACATTATCTCATAGTGGGTGTTGATCTTCAAGGACATGCATTGAACATGATTGAATACCTACCGTTACTTTTTATAACGAATAAACCTACTGTTACAACTGTAGATCTTAAGTTCTGAACTCCAGGACAGTTTGGACAACCTAGCACGTCGCAAAAAAATATTTCAGCTAGTTAGTTTAAATTAGATATTGTTCTGCAGTCACAAAACGCGTAGAGTAATTGAATGAAAAGATAAATCAGTTAGGCATGAACATTACGGACCATCCACAAACCACGTTGCCTTTTTGGAAGGGGCCCAGGGGGTGGAAGTCGATCACAAATAATAAAAAAAGGTATAGACAAAGAATCACAAAGTAGGGGGGGAGGTCTAAAAATAACCAAAAAATTGAGAATACGTGGTTTATCGACCATCGTTTAGCTCTCCAAAAGCTAACTGAACTGATAAAAATAACTTCTGATTGATGGGGACGCATGGTTGGTAAGTTACTTTGAAACGCGGGGTACAATATTCAGCAAAACTGAAAACAGAAATTTTGAAAAAATGTAGCTCAAAAACTAAAATACATACTTGGCCAATTTTTGGATATATTATGTAAAAAGTTCTAAGCTTTCCTGTAGGTCCTGCTTTCGATCAGTCGGCAAAGTCACGGCTACAAAGCAACACCATACTGGAGGTGGCTGGGTTCGATTCCCGGTCTTGTCTAGGAATTTTTCGTTAAAATTATTTCTTGACTCCCTGGGCATAGCGTACTTGCCACACAATCATACTAATGCAAAAATGGTACCTGGCATCAGAGGCACTTGATTAATACCTGTGCAAGTGCATTTAAATAGAACACTAAGTTGAGAGCAAGCAATAAACTAATTGCGAAAGCATTAAGCTTGAAACGCTAAGAAAGAAGTCTAAGCTTTCAAGAAAAACATAAAATCGAGGGATCACGCCCCAAGTAACCAAGAGGTGCCAATAGGTTTCATATTTTAGTCAGGTTTATGAGAACCTTACTTATCTTACCAATCAGACTAAGGCCGGTGTGGCCTCTGCTGTACACAGAAGTTGTTTCCATTGTAATCGGTCCATGGCTGTTCCTCGCCAGCCTCGCTGTCTGCGGAGGGTCCGCAGGTCGCCTTCTACTTGATCGATCCACCTTGCTCGTTGCGCGCCTCTTCTTCTTGTACCTGTCGGTTCGTTTTCGAGAACCATTTTCACAGGGCTGTAGTCCGACATTCTTACGACATGCCCAGCCCATCGTAGTCGACCGATTTTTGCGATGTGTACGATGGGAGAATAGAAATCAACTGAATTCTTTTTGCGTTTTCCGCTTCACGGTTTTCTTAGTAATAATAATGATGATTTTTTCATTTCTCATACGATTTTTGGCGCTAAAGTTCCACTGGTCACAGCGTTATACCGGATTCAGATAAGGTAGTTTTTAGTTTTAATCGCAAATTTTGGACCATAATGTATTCTCAGTGATAAACCATGTTATTTAAAAAATAAACCGAAAAACTAACAAACCCTAGCAGACTTGGGACCGGCGTTGGCCTCCCTGCTAACCATCCGGAAGTTTTGAAATCTGGTTCCGAGGATCACATTTTGTTCCGACAACTTGCGAAGTATCATTTTACATTGAAATTCTAAGACGAGTGTGATTAAGTACCAGAGCACCTTCCCAAACGTTATCTAGCCATAGTTGTCAGTAACTGGATCATCCTAAATCCGGGTCGGAGGACCACCTTTCATTCCGACAATACTAGGCTTGCGACATATCATTGAACGCTAATTTTCAAAGGTGAATACGATGGAGTACCAGAGTACCTTTTCGAACATAATCAGAGCACAGTGACCAATATCCGGATTATTCAAAATTCGGTACCAATGGCCAATTTTTGTTCCGACAAAATTTGGGCAAGTCACATATTTTTACACTAATTAGTAAATTAGTAAAAAGTGGTAATTGGAACGGAATTTTGGAGGATCCGGATACTGGTGATTGGGCTCAGATTACGTTTGAATGAGTACCTGGAAATATTTGTTTATATGTTTTGTGAAGTTTATACTGAAGCTAGTTAATGTCAAGGGAAGACAAGCCTATTTTCAAATTAGAAATCAATCGAGTTTTCACCAGTTAGATAGATTTATTTTACATTAAAAAAAGAGATTATCATAACAACATTGTTTCCATCAGATTCACTCATCATCGAAGCAATATTAAGAGAGAAGGTCTGAGTTGAGCTTAAGTAGGAGAGAATTCTCAACTGATCCTGCATTTAAGTTCATTCTACGGTCAGACAACATAAGCTTCAGTGAACTTAAGTCGCGTTCAACGGAAACATGACAGAACGATCATCGCCACTCGGTAAAGCTCAGGGTTGATAAATTTTTGAGATTCCCAGTAGTTAATTATACCAAAATGAGCTCTTGATTCACTGCTTTTGGGTGATCCTGGACGTGAGGTTTCTATGATTGGCCCATTCTCCCTCATTTTGAGCTGATTGAATCTCTGACCAATACAAGATTTGCTGGGCTGAGTTGCTGAAATCGGTAGGAACAAAATTAATATATCATGTAATAGTATAAGATAATAAATACATGGTAAAAAAATTCTAGACTATTGGAAAAAAGTGCAGCACTCTGAAGCAGTGCCCAAAATCAGTGAGAGAAGATCAATAACAGTAATGCGTCCATCGGCAGTATGTTACTAATAAAAAAATCCTAACCCAGATTACGGAAGACAGCTTCTCCATCAACAATGACTCGTGCATTAATGCCAAGAAAGTGACGACTTACTCTGTAAGCTCCATCAACTTTTAGCGTTATAAGTGGTTGTTCCTTAAATTCATTCGCAATGAGCTGACGAGCCATAACAGCCGAATCGTCCACCATTCCTGCCACAACCTTACGGTTCACAGTTATACCTGCTGCTGTATACAACGGTTCAAGAAGATTCGTCCACTATCGGCATCGGTAAATCCAATGCAGCATTGACGGTCGGATATTGTTTCAGAACATGCCGCTTAACATTTCTGGCCATCAATTTGTCCTGCTTGTATCCACATTCTTCTACTGCCTTGCAGCAAAACTTCCCATCAACCTGCTCAATAATCTGCAGCAGGGTGGCATTTTGAGTGCACCGTCGTTTCATTCTAAAAATTAAAGCAATTGTTTTGCTCATAATTTTACTTTGAATAGTACTTAAGGTCTGTATCCACATTAATCCGGACACCTTCAAATCATTGAAACTTTTGAAATATTGCACGTAGGAATGAAAAATTTCACTGTGGTATAGCTGAGAGTCTATGATGAAAAAGACTATGATTGATGTTTACATTTCATGTTTAGTATTCAAGATGGCGACGAAAGAAAAACAAGTGCGCGAGCGAATTTTGTACGGGCGTACGGCAAATCCTGACTTGTCAATACGGGACCTTGCAAAAACATTGGATTTGCCTAAATCCACTGTTCACGATGTGCTCAAATCATTTTCGGAACGTTGGACGGTGGAGAGGAAACCGAGAAGTGACAAAAACATTTGACGCGCTGATCCTGTCATGGACCGAAAGGTGAAAAGGATATTAACGAAAAACCCAAATCTCTCCATTCGAACGGTGGCTCGTAAAATAGGGATGTCGCCTGGTTTTGTCCAAAAATCAAAACAACGTTTGGGACTTAAGTCGTATAAAGTAAAAACAGTTCCAAATCGCAACGACAAACAGAACTTGGCAGCAAAATCACGGGCTCGACGTTTGTACTGCGAATATTTGACGAAGTTTTTATGCGTTGTTATGGACGATGAAACTTATGTCCTGGAGGATTTCAAGCAGCTTCCAGTGCTGGCATTTTATTCTGCTATGGCCAGAAATGGTACAGCTGAGCATTTCAGAACGAAGAAGGCATCGAAATTCCCAAAAAATACCTTGTGTGGCAAGCAATTTGCACGTGTGGTAAAAAGAGTAAATCATTCGTCACTACAGGCACAATCTACAAGGAGATCTATCAGAATGAATGTCTGCAGAAGCAATTGCAACCCTTCATCAAAAGTCACAAAGAAAACTGTGATGGAGGGGTATTAAGCAAATCAAGTGAACATTGTACCAAAAACCTCAAACCCGCCAAATTGCCCAGAGCTACGACCAATCGAGAGATATTGGGCTCTGATGAAGCGGAAGCTTTCTGGAAAGAAGCAAGGAATCAAAGACATCAAACACTTCCAGCAAATTTGGACAAAGACGGCTTCTACGATTTCTGAAGGGACTGTTCAAACCGTAATGGACGGAGTTAAGCGCAAAGTTCGAACATTTTATGCAAATACCGAATAACTACGTTTTGACTTCCCGAATTGTTAAAACACATCCCATGAATCTGAAATAAACAACTACGATGGAAATATAATGCGAAATCAATGTTTTATTCATGTTTTGAGGTGTCCGGATTATTTCGGATACAGACCATACTTGGTTTATCACTGTGATTCAAAGATGACCGTAAATCAAAACGTGAATAAGTTTTTTCGGCTTGCAGCTAGCAACAGCAACACACAACACCGTTATAATCATAGCCAACTTTTGCACTATCGAGGCGAATGTGTTTGATTCAATCTTCGTGAATCGGTGAATGCATTCATAGACGATTCTTTTATCAGTCATTCATAGTACAGTGAATGCATTGTAGGAATGATTCAACGCATGAACCAAATCATACGTGACCGATGTCAAATTTTTCTTCTCTTTTCTCTTTCTTCTTCATTCACTCCGGTGTGTTATGATGTAGGCAGAAGATCACTCAGATTGAAATACTTCCAAGAGCGTGTTCACATATGATGTAAAATTGAATGTTACTTGATGCGATTTTTCCATCACTGGTATAGGGTATGATTGTACTAGCCACACAGTCATACTACGACAAAACTGGTACCTGGCATTGAAAGCTTTTAATGAATAACTGTGGAAGTGCGTTTATAACACTAAGTTGAGAGCAAGCAATAAGCTTGAAACTCTAGGAAAGAAGTCTAAGCTTTCAAGAAAAGCATAAAAACGAGGGATCCCGCTGGTTACGAGACCAATACCAAAACCATGAAAAAGTCTTATGATCCATGTTTTCATACTTAATATCGCAATTTAGGTGCAGTTCTATTTTTTTTTTCAAAAAAAAAAAAATTATTCAATTACCTTTTGTTTGCATATTTATTTGTTGAAATCGGCAAAATGGTTCAAAAGTAATGAATTAAAAACAAATGCATAGAAAAGTCAATTTTTCGGACCACCCTAACGCAGACATGGTCACCCTAATGACAGAATAAAATAATAATGGTCTTATATTTTTGGATAAGGAACAAAACTACCAATTGTTATGGAATTCTGAGAGATCGTACAACTTTTTTTCAGTGGAATAGCTGTACACTAATGTTTTTTACGCGGTTTTTTTTCACGGGGTCCGCTTGAAAAAAAAACGCGTTATTTTAAAAAACGACGTGAAAAAAACCGCGTTATTTCAAAAAACGACGTAAAAAAAATCAAGAAAATAAAAATTAGAGGTGGGTTATATTAGGGATATAACCGCAAGGTTAACGTAGGACCTCGTGGGTGTGTCCATTCTTATGAAATTTTCTACATACTGAGCCATTGCTTACGTTTGCCAGTTCAGGCTTAGTGAAAAATCTCTGCCGAATTCACCATTCACGACTTATTGCCTCAAACAATCCAAAATGAACTATTATCGATTTTTACGACCCTTTGTCACGGCAATAGGTCGAGCGGGAAAGTGCAATTGAGCGCTTCTTTTTGGGGTGAAAGAGAAAGGGGGGAAATTTGGGGGCGAGGGGTTGCGAAAAAATGGACGAGAAGAAAAAATTGGAAAGGGGGGAAAAAAACAACGGAACTTGCAAATCCCAATGAAATCATTTTGGTTCGAATCGTGTGCTTTATACTGGCGTTGATAGCATTGCCTACAGAGAAGAGCGGCACGAGAATGCAGTACAAAGCAAATTTCATAAGAAAGGACGGGCTTCAGTTATAAAACCAGACAGCAGAACAAAGCAAAATAAATTTGCAACTGAGAGGGGAGACTATGGCTGTATTAAACATGGAATGAGACCTAATTAACTAAAAAGAAGAAGACAATTTGAACCATTTGTCACCCGTTTTTTGAGCACCCGGAAAGGGAATACCATAATTTCAACCGGTTCATATGCAGATTTGTATGGGAGCAAACGTAGGTGAAAAGTTGAACCACTTATGCTAATAGCACTTGATTGAATTTAATCAAAAACATTTGTAAGTTTTCCTGATCAAATGGTGTATAAATGAAGTTGTTCTGTTCAGTCAAACAAGAGTTAATAGCGTTCAAAAACCTTTCACTTTTGCGTAACGCTCTCTGCTGAAACTCAGTTTCAACGGGATGTTTCCGTTATTATGATTCTCGACCAGAAGAAAAACACGTTTAATCAGGTTGTAGCGAGAATATAATTTCCTGTGAGATATACAAATTCAGGAGAGTAGAATTAGAATAAATGTGTGTATAAATAGTTGTAAGTAGTTGTAAGATTATACATCATGCATCGTTCTCAATCAATAGTATATGTCTAGATGTAAATACAGATAATAGTTATAACTTACGTTTAGTTCCCTTTTTCTAATTTCACGATAGTTTATCACGGATCACATGAGCTGTAGCGGTAGGTCCTATTAGGCGAGTCCTATAATTTGTAAGTTAGTTTGTAACTTAATTTTAACTTTAGCTCTTACCGACTGTGTCAGTTCACCTACGGTGTATGGTAACAGTGGAGTGGACAATAGGTCTCGCAATAGTTTTAAGCTAGATAATATACGATACTTTTATATGATTGCTAAGTAGTATTTCGGGGAACCAAACTTACACTATTCTGATTGAAATGTATTTTAAGCACACAATAGCTATTAATAACGATAGAATTTAACTTAATTAACTTCTAAGTAAAGCAAATCCACACTGTTCAAATAAGAAAATCAATTATTTGGCTCACTTCACTCTACTTGTTGTGTTTAGTTTGTTTTCTTTCGATCTATTCACGCAGATCATGTTGGTGTCATCCGTATTGTCTGTATTGTAGACAGTATATAGATAGATTAGGCTTAGGCCAACACTCTCATTTTTCAAAATTTTGAAATGACACCCGGTATAGAAAAGAAAAACGTAGTCCTACGTTAAAATTATATTTCATATTCATATTTAAGGAACGTGAACACTGTTACTAAAACAAACTACTTGGGAAAGTCTATTCTATTTCTCAAAATGGTGTTTCCTAAGCGGGCCCTCCGCGTCCTATCTGTAATATACATGCTTGTCATGCTCGTCAGCCATGGTCAGCTTGAGATATCACCACTTCTCTGCGTTGGCATTTCCTCCAAATACTGTGCTACATAACTAGATTCAAGCGTCAGCCCCAGCCAGGTCCAAAGCCATACCGGAAAGAAAAACTCAAAATTTTGTATGATTTTTTACAAAGACAGCAAACAATTTTTGTGGAATTTAAAAAAAAAAGTACATATAATAAACTGTAAACCACAATTTTTCTTTTTCTTAACAGTATTGTTCAGAGGCTAAATTGGGAAATGTACAATCAACACCAACAATCAAAATTTTTTCACGTCTATTAAGACTTGACTGTTTTTACGTTGTTTTTTTTTTTAAATAACGCGGTTTTCTTACATCGTTTTTTGAAATAACGGACCGCGTAAAAAAAACCGCGTGGTAAAATATCTTTTTCAAATGAAGCTTTAGAGAGTTGCCGTTCTCAGTAAAGTTGTTGAGAATGTAAAATATAATCACTTGATATTATCAGATTAGTTCCAAATTGTGCCGCAAATGTGGCGCCGCAATCTAAATTGCCAAATTGTGCTCTAGTAAGGTGCTGTCTTTAGCAAAGATGTTAATTGTATATAATAAAGGCATTCAAAATAATCACGTTTGATCCAGATCGTACCTCAGAAATGGCGCTGCCATATTTGCGGCATAATTTAGAACTAATATGACAATGTCAAAAGACGACGAATGACATACTGAGAAAGTTACCCTAAGACTGCATTTCTCTAGCACCTCATTTGGGAAAGATAGACTGCAGCGCCATCTCTGCGGCATGATTTGGAACTAATATGATAATGTCCAAAGACGACGAATGAGAAACTGAGAAATGTTGCGCAAGACGAAAACTCTCTATAACTACTCTGGACTGTTTTGCTCACACATTGAATTAACAACCTCTATCCATTTGTAGCAGATTCCTGGTGGCCAATGTTACTGGAACCATGTTTTTCCACCACCAATACATTTTTATGACCATATCCTTTCAATATGAATATGAAATATAATTTTTATTTCCTTGACTTTTTTTACGTCGTTTTTTGAAATAACGCGTTTTTTTTACGTCGTTTTTTGACATAACGCGGTTTTTTTACGCGGTACTATTACCGTCGTAAAAAAAACTTCAGTGTATATATGTATAATATATGTAAAATCTGTACTATCACAACCACGAGTAATCATTGGAAGTACTAGCACTTGACTCAGGCACTTTTGAGCATATGACAAGAACTCTGCCCCGACACACTTGCACAACAGTTCTCATATGCTCAATGACCAAAGCGCAGTGATTGGTTTGCGCAGTATGAGTTACTAACTAAATTGGTTCAAATTGTAAGAGGCAGATGAGAAAAGAATTGGAAATCGTTTAAACACTCGAAAAAGATTCATATTAAATTATAATTTTTCCAACAAAAAAAAAAGGATACATTCACCGGTATTGAAGATAAAATCACTTTACTGTTTTAACTTTACTTTTGTGTCGATCTTTTTGAAAACTTAACTTCTCGATCCACCATCGATGGATTTAGAGGATTGAAACCGACGAATTGATCACATGACATTACACGCTCGCCTCTAAATAGGTCACACGTTTATGGTGCAGTCATTCGGTGCGATCTCGAATAAATTGGTCAACCTCATTCTCCCCTCCCCCCCTCATTCCAAAGTTTCAAGGGCCCAGATCCTGCCTGTCGTCGCCGTCGTCGTCGAGGCGGTGGCAGCACTAAGTGAAGCACTTTTGAAACTCATCCAAGGTGAGCTCTCGCGGGGCATAACGATATTCCAACCGAAAGGGTGCGGTCGATCGATTGAACGATTCGTGCGAACTGCAACCGCACCGCTGGCTGCCGTTTCGCCGTGGCCTTCCAGTTTTGATGGATTTTCCATGAAACTCGACTCCGTTCGAAAATATGCAGCAACAAAAAGTAAAAGTAATGAACGGAATTAACCGCCACCCGACGATCGATCGGCGGTCGTGATCATGATTGCACTGCTTCACTATTTTGTCTTGTGGGTTAATCCGAGGGGGGAACTTGAGTAACCTCCGGCTGGATAGGTTTGCAGTTTGTTTCTGTGTGTGTGTGCTGAAGGGTAATTGATTTGATAAATGTGTTACATCGTGTATGTAAATTAGCTCGTAATCGCAGGCAAGGTAAACCAGTCGGTTCGGTTGTTACCAGGTACTTGCTGTGATTGAACGATATTCCTAGTTGATGGGGTTGGAAAATGGACCAATTAACCTAGAACGGAGTTTGCGGCAGGAGATTGTTGAAGTTTAAAACATTTTTACAACCTTCATGGAAGGGGTTTTGGTGTTGAAATTTAATCTAATGTAATACGACTACTGTCAGTTCTTCGTGTTCTGTAAAATGATGGAGATACACCCTGAACTTTTATTGATAATATGATGTGGTAGAAGTGCCTCTTAAAACTTAATGGACTTGTCCGTTGTGCATAATTTGAGATGCCAGAATCTTCAAATTCTGTAGGACGTGTGTGTACGTAGGGATGCAATTTTAAAATCTTAAGAAACACTAATATTTTTTCATCCAGCCACACTAGAGTTTCGCATGACTGACTTATTCAAACTTGTACGATTTTGGTTGTAAATTAGGCAACTCACCTGTGATAGATTCGCTCGAACCAGTGTAGAATAAAGCCGCATCCGGCACTCGTGAAACAAACAGTCACCACCCATAAAAACATCGCGAAGAAAATAAAATCAACGCGTCAAATTTTGAACGAGGCTTACTTCGATCCCTTACAGAATCGCAATCCTCAACGCCCGAATCCGACCAGGTTACTTCGCTTTCCTGTTGAAACCAGTTCGGAATCACCCGACAATTCTAACAGCGCGCAGAAAATAAATGTCTTCAAAATTATATAACCCCCTCCCACCGTTCCCCTATTCCCCTTTACACCCGGCAAAAGAACCCAACCGGCGGGACTTCGACTGGTTGTTTCATAGAAGAGAGAGAGAACCTGTTTCCACCGCATCCACCGAACGGCCACTCCAATTTCAATCGAAAGCGATCCGAGGTTCCCTTTCTCCTCCCTAGTCCAGAACAACTCGAAATATCACCAGACGATGATCGTTCGCGTTGGAAAGGCCTCTTGCCAAACCAGTTTATCCCGGACGGGCGTTCTGCAGTCCAGTTCTGTGAGCCTCCCTAAGCTGCGAGGCGAATAAAAATTTTATGGAAATATCTGACATTTAAAGTAAACATCGCGAGCTTGCGGTTGGGGCTAGGAAATCGGGCAGAGGATTTACTGTGAGCTTTTATTGCCACCCCAAGTTCCGCGATTGTAAAAATCAGATGGTGCAGGTGATTAGCCACCGGCAAAAAGGTTGAAATTGAGAGTGAAAATTACGTTGGCGTTGGCTTGTTTATGAACTTAATTTGAAATTTTTGTAATGACTTTTGGATCCGGGTTGGCCCGAGGGCACCAATCCGGAGCATTCGGAAGGCTTCATTAGGGACCTATCTTTTGGTAATGATTCTTGCAGGATTGTAGGACCGGTTTGTCACGGTTATTAGTTTCGAAGTGCTTTGCGAAGGGCAAATGAACTCAGACTCGGGCGAGGTCGGACGAAGGTGAACTGATTGGCGTTCAAACAGCTTTGGATTTGGGGGACCTGTGATACAATACAGAGGTAGAATAAGGACGAATCAGATTTAATCGATTTCACTTCTTCGACTTTCTGTCTTTTAAAATAAGACTACATGAAGCAGGATTGACTGCGATTTTTTTGTGAATCGAAGGAAGCGGTATGTTTGCTTCTTGTCACCTTATATTTACGAATGAACTGAAATCGATTAAAAGTGATTCGCCCTTATTCTAGCTCTATAGTGAATTCTCGAGTACTATTTCAAAAACACACAAAATCTGATTTTTGTAAACAAAGAGGGGAAGTAAGATTCAAACGTTCAACGTTCAATTCAATTTCGCAAAACTCTCAGCACCCTCACGGAAAGTAGCATCACCATCATGTTAGAGATATGTTATTCCTTGTGTTCGTGGCCTTAGTTTGCCTGAAAGTGTTGAGGGTTAAAATAATTTTACGTTCGAATCTTACTACCCCTCTTTGTTTACAAAATCAGATAAGTCTGTTTGAAAAAGTACTCGAGAATTGTTAAAATATTATTGGAAATGTCGAGAGAATGTCGCTTAAAATTTTTTCTACAATCGATTTGAAGGTGAACGTTTAGAGTTTTGATAAGAAAGGTGATTTTAAATTAACAAAATCCAGGTTTTCTCGAAACTGTTTTTAATTATAAATCGATACACTTGTTGCTAGGAGCTACGAGTCCCTTCAAGTTCTACATTACTCATTTTTGGTGTTCGTTGCATTTTGAAAAAAATTCAGAACTTGTTGAAAAAATCCTCTAAAGGGTGTATTCACGGAAAATGGGACACCGCAATTTGTCTGTATCCTTTCAACCGTGTGAGTGGTACAACCTCAATCGAGTAAACTTTACAGAGCCAAGTTTTCATTATTTTTAACTAGCGGAACCCCATGCAGGTGCTGCTACGTTTGCAATTAAATGAATGAAAATTTAATAGAGCTGGCGCTTTTATGGTTTTTTTTTAGAAATGAGTTTTTGTTAAAAAAAACATCCGTTTGCTAATGCGTGTAATTTCTGCAAAATAAAACGTTGATGTGGGTTTTAAATTTAACCCTCGGATCGTTAGTATCTAACATCCCATGCAACACAAAACTTCCATTATAAGTTACAGCAACTTTATTGTGACTTGATTCAGTCACATTGAAGTTAATTTAACTGCATTGTAACATAAGTGCTGCTTGGGATGGTTTTTCTTTCTGTGTAGAAACATTTCATAGAGCAAAACATTTATCTTCAAACTACACCGTATCTTGTCAGATTGAACGTAATTTTCTCTTGCGTAACCTTAGATTAACTTCATGTGCATAATGTAGCACTAAAGGTAACTGAAGTGTCCTCCATTCTTGACTAAGAAGGGGTTCAAGCTGCTATCAGAATATGCTGCCTATCCGAGAAATTCACATTTTGTGTTTCAGTTCATAGATAATTCTCATGTTTGGTTGAACAAAAACCCCTGCATACACATTTTCACGCCGATCGGTTCAGTAGTCTCCGAGCCTATTAGGTTCAGACAGACAGACAGACAGACAGACAGACAGACAGACAGACAGACAGACAGACAGACAGACAGACAGACAGACAGACAGACAGACAGACAGACAGACAGACAGACAGACAGACAGACAGACAGACAGACAGAAGACAGACAGACAGACAGACAGACAGACAGACAGACAGACAGACAGACAACAACAACAACAACAACAGACAGACAGACAGACAGACAGACAGACAGACAGACAGACAGACAGACAGACAGACAGACAGACAGACAGACAGACAGACAGACAGACAGACAGACAGACAGACAGACAGACAGACAGACAGACAGACAGACAGACAGACAGACAGACAGACAGACAGACAGACAGACAGACAGACAGACAGACAGACAGACAGACAGACAGACAGACAGACAGACAGACAGACAGACAGACAGACAGACAGACAGACAGACAGACAGACAGACAGACAGACAGACAGACAGACAGACAGACAGACAGACAGACAGACAGACAGACAGACAGACAGACAGACAGACAGACAGACAGACAGACAGACAGACAGACAGACAGACAGACAGACAGACAGACAGACAGACAGACAGACAGACAGACAGACAGACAGACAGACAGACAGACAGACAGACAGACAGACAGACAGACAGACAGACAGACAGACAGACAGACAGACAGACAGACAAACAAACAGACAGACAGACAGACAGACAGACAGACAGACAGAAAGACAGAAAGACAGAACTATTTTATTTTATTTCATATTTTGGCCTATTTCGTCTGTGACTTACCCACTTACAGATGCTTAACATAAACACACCTATAAAATAAATAATGCAATCGCTTGAGTTGTTCATTAATCTTTTATTTTTAATTTCTTTTCAGGTAACACTTCCCTAAAATGCTGTAACACCTTTTTAATATTCAACTCAATCAGGTATCAGTTGATATTATTAAGCTCTTAGCACTTAGCTTAGTGACCGATTTGGACTAGCGGCCCAGTTGGACTAATGAACCATTCGGCCTAATGGCGTTTGGCCTTATGAATTTCGGCCTTTTGACTCATCACCTATCGAGGCAACCCTGTGAAACGTTACTAAAATTTAGCTTTCGTTACATTGTATCAACAATTGTATGTAACAATGTAAAATACGTTGAAATTATTTGAAATGACACGTAAAATCAAACTTACTTACAAACAAGGGTATGTTTACCCTTGTACGTAGGTTAGTTTTATTTTACATGTTTTTATTTGATTTTTAAATTTTTTATTGTTTTGATTTTGTATTGTATTCAATATTGACTTTTAATGTCAAATACTATTTTCAATTTCAATTTCACTTTGTCATATTATGCGTATTTGCTTCTACTTCAATTTATGACTTTAACTCTATAATATTCTAACATCATGATAGAGCAGTAGTATTGGTTAACTTCTGTTAAGTCCTGTTGAGGTGATAAATTGCAGTCATATCCGCTTTCTGTCACCTCATTTTTGCTGAGGGAAAGTAGGTCACTTATTTTTTTTCGCTCTTATTCCTGGTTAAACTGTTAAATGTCAAACTCCAGAAAATATTCAAAAAAAAACTTGAGTACCTGAGCAGGAGCGAATAACTTGATAACTGGCCTTGGTATTTAAGAGCGCTGCATAAGAGGTAAAATACCTGACGATAATACCACTAAAATGTTCCTACAATGTTGTGTAAATACCAAATTGAGGTAAGACATTACCAAAATAGTACCTCTCAGCTATTCCCAGGTATGTCAAATAACAAGTTTTGTTATTCGAGAGATATTTTGCTTGCAATTTTAAGGTGTTTTGCTTAGGTATTTTACCTCTGTTGTGCTCTTAAATACCAAGGCCACCCGAGCAGAACACAAAAGCATATGAATACCTAATGTTGATCTTGATAACTGGCCTTGGTATTAAAGAGCTCAGATTAAGAGGTAAAATACCTAAGCAAAATACCTAAGAATTGCAAGCAAAATGTCTCTAGAATAACTAAACTTGATATTCCGGATACCTGGGTAAGTATCTGGTCACCTTAGAGGTATTATTTTGGTATTGTCTTACCTCAATTCGGTATTCGCATGACATTGTGGGAACAATTTGATGGTATTATCCTCAGGTATTTTACCTCTTAATCTGAGCTCATAAATACCAAGGTCAGTTATCAAGTTATTCGCTTCTGCTCGGGCAGTAATCAAGATCAAAATTAGGTATGCATATGTTTTTAACTCCTGCTCGGGTAGTCAGCGGTAGAAAACTTTTACCTTGAGTTTTTTCGAATCACGTTTAATTTACGCTACGTTATGTTGGAGATAGCAGGTTTCAATTTTTGGAATAAGTTTTATAAATTTTTGACTGAAATTTGGGAATACCTATCTATTTCAGAGAATTCAGAGCCGAAAACCAGAGACTTCTTGAATCAAATTCAGAAGATTCCCTGACCAATTGTTTTTTTAAATCATGACCGCCTACAAAATTGTTCAGAAGAAATTCTTTTTAAAATTCAGAAAGATTCCTCACTGGAGTTCAAAACTATTCTCATTTGAAATTCAGGAAAATTCAGGGTCAAAATCAAAGAATCTTCACAAAAACTCCACGAATTTCTGACTGAAATTCAGGAAACATGGGACCTAAATGGAGTGAATCTCTAACCTAGATTCAGAAAGGTCTGGATCGGAAGAAAGAGAATTTGTGACCGAAATTCAGAAAATTCCTGAATACAATTTTTCTCACAATTGTTTGGGTCGGTGCTCAAGAGAATTCCTTATGGGAATTCAGCAGAACTAAGGAGCACCAGAATATAGAATTTTTGTACAGAATACATTAAAATTCCTGACTAGAATTCATGAGAATTCTTGACTGGAATTAGGTAAATTCGTGGGTAGAGTTCAGCAAATTCATAAGCAAAATTCAGAGGAATTCTGACCGGAATTCAGTGAACTACTGACAGCAAAACAGAGAATTTCTGACCGGAATTCCGAGAATTCTTGAGCATAGTTCAGAAAACTCCTGATCGCAACAAAAGAATTCCTGACTTAAATTCAAAGAATTCCTGAGCAGAAGTCAGTGAATTCCGGAAAAGAATTCAGAGATTTCCTAACCGGCCTTCCGAATATTTAATCCTGACCGGAATAAAGTCCGGACCAAGATTCAGGTAATTCCTGTCACTTATTCTTCATTGGAATTCAGAAAATTCCTTACAGGAATTCAGGGAATACTGACCAGAAATAGTGATTTCCTGTCACAACATTCATAGAACTAGTGACCAAAATTCAGAGAATGTTTTACCAGAACTCAGGAAATTTCTAAACAGAATTCAAGGAATCTATATCCGAAGTTCAAGAAAATCTCTAACCAGAATTCAAAGAATCCCCAATCCAAAATCTCTCTATTGAGAATATCTGATTGAAATTCCGAAAAAAAATCCTGACTGGAGTTTAAAAGACTGGCTGAATAGAATTCAGAGAAATTCAAAGTAGTTATGATCGGAATTATGAGATTTTTCGATCGTTATCGGAATTCAGAGAATTCTACACCCTAATTTGGAGAATTGCTGACCGGAATCAATATAATTTCTGACTGGAACATAGATAATTCCTGATCGAAAGTTAAGGGATTATTAGCCGAAATGCATAGAATTTATCACCGAAAATCCTAAGAGGAATTCAGAACATTTCTGACCACAACTCAGTAAACTCCTGACCGGCAAAAAAGGAACTGTTTAATTTATGAAAGAATTCAGAGATTTCCTGAAAAGTATTCTGAGAATTACTTACGGGCATTTAGAGAAAGCATGACCGGAATGAATAGAATTTCGCACCGAGATTCATATAGTTCCTGTCGGGAATTTAGTGCATCTGACTAGAATCCAGATACTTCAAGACAGGAATTCTGGGAAATCCTGACCAGAATTAGGGTATTCCTGATATAAATTCACAGAGCAACCGAAATTTAGGGAACCAGAATATATAGCTTTCTCAAACGACATTTAAGAAATTTCTTACCAAAATTTTGGAAAATCTCTGGCCAGAATTCTGGACCATTCCCAACCTTTAATATCGATAATACCTGATCCTAATTCAAAAAAATTCCCTACCAGGATTCAAAATTCCTGACTGGAATTCCGAGAAGCTATAACCGGATTTAACAGAATATTTAATCGGAATTCACAGAGTTCCTGATTGGAATTCAGAGAATTCTAGCCTGGAATTCTGAATTTTTTTGACTGGAATTCAGGTAATTTCAACTGGGAGCTCCAGAGATTTTTTTTCAGAAATTCAGAGACTTTCTGACCAGAATCCAGAAAACTCCTGACCAAAATTCAGAGAACTCCTAACTGTCATTGTAGGAACTCTTGACAGAAATTAAAATATTTTCTGACCGAAATTCAAAAAATTCCAAAGCAGATTTCAGAGCAATCCTAACAAGAATTCAGGTAATTCCTAACGGGCATTCGGAGAAATCCTGACCGGAAGGAGGAGAATTATACACCAGGATTCAGATAATTCCTGTCAGGAATTTATAGCATTCCTGACTAGAATTCAGATACTTCAAGACAGGAATCCAGGGAAATCCTGACCAGGATTAGGGAACTCCTGATGTTAATTCACAGAGCTAGTTACTGAAATTTAGAGAACCAGAATTCATGGATTTCCCGAACGAAATGAAAGAAATTTCTTACCGAAATTCAGAAAAATCTATGACCAGAATTCAGGAGAATTCCCAACCCTTAATATTGACAATACCTGATCGTAATTCAGATTAATTCCCTACCGGGATTCAAGATGCTTCCTGACTGGAATTCCGAGAAATCCTGACCGGAACTTCACAGAGGGACGAAGAAAACATCTAAGCCTCACCTAAAAGGAAGCCATAGATTCTTTTAGAGGAATTCAGACAATATCTTTACTGTCGTTCAGAGAAATCCTGACCGGAATAAAGAGAACTCAGGACCGGAATTCAAATAATTCCTCTCAGGAAATTAAAGCTTTCCTGACTGGAAGTCATACAACTTCTGACAGGAACTTAGGGAAATCCTGACCAGTATTAGGGAATTCCTGACACGAATTCACAGAATTATTGAATTTCCAAGAACTTTTGATCAGGATTTATGGAATTCCTGAGCAAAATTCAAGGAATTGCGTTCCGAAACTCAGAAATTTTTTTTACCAGAAATCAAAAGACTTCCTGACTGGAATTCATAGAAATCATGACCGTAGTGCAAAAAAGTTACACCCAAAATAATAAAATTTTTGATCGGTATTCTGAGAACTCCAGACCGAAATTTGAGGAACTTTTGTCTGGAATTCAGGTAATTCCGGACTAAAATTAATTGAACTTCTGAACGTTATTCAGAGAATTGCTGACTGGAATTGACGGAATTCCTGGCTGGAATCTAGACAATCCCTGGCCAGACTTGTGGATTCGTGATTGGAATTTTAAAAACTCCTGCCAATATGCACAGGATTACTGCTATCAATTTAAACACCAATTCGAGCATTGTATTCCTGACCGGAGCTCAGATATTTTTAAGACAGGAATTCAGGGAAATCCTGACTAGAATTGGGGAATTCCTGACACGAATTCACAGAATTAGTGAATTAAAAAAAATCTTGATCAGGATTCATGGAATTCCTGAGCATTTGATTTCTTACCAGAATTCAGGAGACTTCCTGACTGGAATTCAGAGACATCCCGGTCAGAGATCAAAAACGGTATACCTGAAATAATAAAATTTTTCATCGGAATTTAGAGAATTCCTGACTGGAATTCAGAGAACTTCTGTCTGGAATTCAGGTAAGTAATTCAGGGCCAAACATTTATTGTTCTTTTAAACGTTATTCAGACAATCGCTGACTGAAATTCAAAGATATACCAAATGATATGCAGAGAATATCTGACCTTTTTTTCAGAGAATTCCTGACTGTAATTTACGTAATTCCTGGCTGGAACTAAGACAATACCTCGCCAGACTTCAGAGAATTCGTGATTGGAATTTTAAAATATCCTGCCAATATGCACAGAATTACTGCTATTAATTTAAACACCAATTCGAGCATTGTATTCGTGACCGAAGTTCAGATATTTTTTGATCTTTATTTAGTGAATTCCTGATCAGTGGCGAACCAGCCCAGGAGGCTGAAAGCCACTATAATAAAGAAAAAAAAAAAAAAAAAAAAATTCCTGATCAGATGGGTGAGAATTTTTGACAGAAGTTCCCTGGAGATCAATGTATACCTGAGCGCCGTTCCTGGTTCAGAGAATTTGTTGAGACATTTATGAATATCTTTGGAGGAATTTAGTAAATGCTTTGGAAAAATTCAGAACATTTCATAAAGGGATTTGAATTTTCAGGACCGGAATTCAGATCATTGCTGTCAGGAATTTGGAGCATTCCTCACAGAAATTCAGATAATGTAAGACAGGAATTCAGGGAAATCTTGACTAGAACTATGGAATTCCTAACACGAATTCACAGAATTCATGGCGAAATTCAAGAAATTTCGTTCCGAAATTCAGCAAAATTTCTTACCAGAATTCAGGAGACTTTCTGACTGGAATTCAGAGAAATCTCGACCGGAGTTGAGAAAAGTTACAACTGAAATTAACAGAGTTTTTGATCGGAATTCAGAGAATTTCAGAATTCGAGACTGAAATTTAGAGAATTACTGCCAAAGTGCAGAGTATGGCAGCTCTTAATTTGAACAAAAATTTGAACATATTACTAATGACTGGAGTCCAGATATTTATTGATCTTTATTGAGTGAATTCCTTTTAAGATGGCTGAGAATTTTTGACAGGAGATCAAATAATCCCTGTTCTGAATTACGAGAATTCCTTAAATCTTAGATTCAGAGAATTCCAGACCAGAATTCAGAGAACTTCTGTCTGGAATTCAGGTAATTCAGGGCCAAAATTTATTATACTTCTAAACGTTATTCACAGAATCGCTGGTTGGAATTCAGTCAAATGCTATATGAAATTCAGAGAATATCTGAACGTGATTCAGAGAACTCCTGACTGGAATTGACGGAATTCCTGGGTGGAATCTAGAAAATCCCTGGCCAGACTTCAGAGAATTCGTGATTGGAATTTAAAGAATTCCTGCCGAAACGCACAGGATTACTGCTATTAATTTAAACACCAATTCGAGCATTGCATTCCTGTCCGGAGTTCAGATACTTTTTGATCTTTACTGAGCGAATTCCTGATCAGATGGGTGAGAATTTTTGACAGGAGTTCAAATAACTCCTGTTCTGAATTACAAGAATTCCTTAAATCTCAGATCCTTGGAGATCAGTGTATGACTGACCACAGTTCCTGGTTCAAAGAATTTGTTGAGACATTTATGAATTTCTTAGTAAATGCTTTGGAAAAATCCAAAACATTTCGTAAAGTGATTTAGAAATTCAGGATCGGAATTTAGATCATTTCTGACAGGAATTCAGGGAAATCTTGACCAGAATTAGGGAATTTTTGACCAGAATTAGGGTATTCACAGAATTCATGGAAT
The DNA here is from genome assembly GCA_024533555.2 of Aedes koreicus. Classification (NCBI taxonomy): domain Eukaryota; kingdom Metazoa; phylum Arthropoda; class Insecta; order Diptera; family Culicidae; genus Aedes; species Aedes koreicus. The sequence goes on from JAHHFK020001338.1 coordinate 49,760, forward strand.
TCCAAAGCAAAATCGACCGGAGTTCAGGAAAGTTACAACCGGAATTATCATAATTTTTGATCGGAATTCAGGGAATTCCAGACCAGAATTTGTGACTGGTATTTAGAGAATTCTTGCTGGAATGCAAAAAAATCAAACATTGTACTAAAGACAGGAGTTTAGATAATTCTTGATCCTTTATGAGCGACTTCCTGATCAGATGGCTGAGAATTTTCGACAAGGGTTCAAATAATTCTTGTTCTGAATTAAGATAATTCCTTGAATCTTAAATTCCTGGAGATAAGTGTAGGACTGAACACAGTTCCTGGTCCAGAGTTTTTTTGAGACATCTATGAATTTCTTTGGAGGAATTTATAAAATTCTTTGGAGGAATTCGGAAAATTTCTTCGGAGTCATTTAGAAAATTTCCAGGCACCACCTTAGAGGAGGCCATAGATTTTCTATGCTGAATTCAGGCTATATATCTGCTGGATTCAGTAAGTTCCTAAGTGTTACTCGGATTATTTCTAGGAGAAATTCAAAGAGGTTTTAGGAGGAGCTAAGAGATTTTTTTAAGGGAGTTCAGAGAGTTTTTGGAGGAACTCATAGAATTTCTTGAAAGCATGCAGAGAATTTCTAGGCAGAATAGAGAAAACCGTATGCTTTTCGAAGGAATTCGCCGAATTTCTTGGAGGAATTCAGTGAATTTATTGGAATAGTTTCATGGATTCTTGAGAAGAATTTCGAGAGTTCTTTTGAGAAATGCGGAGAAACCATACATTTTCTCAGAGGAATAAAGTTTTTTTTTATTGCAGTAAATCGTAAAGCTTCTTGGTGGAAGTCAGATAGTTCCTCACTAGTCTAACTGAATCAAAATAAGTGATTTCAATACAATTCTTAGGTGTGTTCGTATGATGATCATTTTATTTATTTTTATTTTTAAATTTCGTGTTAGTTTGCTTTTCAGCCAGAGACTGGTTCGTCACGCAACGGAGACGAGTTGGACCCCACATGTTGAACCTCATCAACGGTTTTGCGTCTTTTTCGAAGGAAGACGTGATCAGAGATTTTTTGTCCCAGTTAATTCCAACGATTCCGATTGGAATTGCCACCGTGGTGAAAGGCAGCCGCGCTTACCACCCTTAAGCAGCAATCAAGCTGTATAAGAGTTCGTTGATCAGTAACTGCTTCAAAGTAGCGTACAAACTCACTGTAAACTTTCATGCAGCTTCAAAGCTTCTGATAAAATTGGTGGAAGCCCTCATGAAATAATCTACACAAATCATTACTTGGAACTGAATTTTGAGTATGTTAATTTTGAAGATTTGTGGACTTGAAAACATTATATTTGCATAGCAATGCATTAAAGTTTGAATTAAATGAAAATAAGATCTTGATTGAATCTCCTTTATCTGGCATGTAATCATCGAAGGCTAGTTACTGTGCTAGGAGTGTATTAAAATATAATACGAGGCGAGACCAATTTTTATAATCGGGGGTGTTAATATCGGAGTGTAACAATCACCACAACGCCACTGGTGGCGTCTTTTTTGGCATGATTTAAAATGGAACTCCAAGGAAACTCTTTGGAGAATTTTTTTAGATTAATTTCATGACAACCCATCGAACGCAAAGTAGTATTTGATAGTATATGTTAGTACACAGTTGAGGTGATACACATAAATGCCTACATTTTACCACATATGAATGATCGTATATCACTTCTAATTTGTACTCATATACGACTTTGTGTTGGCTAGGACGTGAGACTACCATATTTTTTATCATGATTTCATTTTGATTTTTTCTAGAAATTTGCTTAGGAATAGTCCAAATTAAAAACCGCGTTTATTGATTTGATTTGACTGCATTTTTGAAAATATGCAGGATTTATACCTTCATGTAGGTGAAAAAGGCAATTTTTTCTTCGCCCGTCTTAAAAAATAAAGTTATTTATAGTTAAACAGAAAAAAAATCTGAATTGAACAGAAGTAAAATCTGAATTATCAAATCCTAGTCGTCGATTACGTTTACCATGAACTTTCCAAAACTTCACATCCCCCTCAAATTCCTTCAATTCCGAAAGCATTTTGGCCGGGGTGAACTTTCAATTTCCCCAAAAACAAATCGAATCATTTCTGAAAGTGAATTTCGCTCATTGATCGCCGATAAGAGCTTATCAATTATGGTAAATACTCACGGTTGTGAGGAACAAAGGACCGAAAAACACGTCGGCAGGCTGATAAAAGCGGCGCTTATCGGTACTTCCCATTTGTGGTCGATGTTTACGACTCTTGTCACAGCTGGCAGCTGTGGAAGTGCATCAACAAAGACTTCCACGACAACCCTTCCATCTCTGCGACGGTCTTGGGATGAAAGCAATCCTAACACCAATCCTATCGCCCGAAAAGCCAGAAGGTTAACCACTTTTCTTGTCAAACTGCTGGCTCGTGCCTCAGCGTAAGCCTGAGTGCACAAAAGTGCATTCCGGTTTCGTCTTACTTAGAGAAAGAAATGCAGAAAAACAAGCCTCATCAGAGCAGTAAAAGTAAAATCAGCAAGCGCTCAAAAATGCCACAAACAAGTGTAGCAGAGGCGAAAAAAAAAACGGTGCTAATAAAAAGAGCAACACAAAATTGCTGCTCGTTGAAATCGATTGTAAATTGCAATTACAGCTATTTGAAGACTCGCCGACCGAGCTTTGACCATCGGGCAGAAGCAGCAGCAGCAGCAGCAGTTAGAGCACCAGCGGAGGTGCGCGCTTATCAGCACGGGGTGGGAGCAAATAACAAACAACGAAAAGTTTTCAAACATTTTTTCCACGATACTGATTTTTGTTTTCTTCGAGTGCGGGCAGATAGAGCACACTAATTCGTGTGGTTCGATAACCACCACACGAACTCACACAAACGCGCAAACTGGTGGATTGATAAGCGGAGAAGAATACCGCACTGTTGCTTACGTTGGCAATTGCACCGGATGGACGAGCCAGCGCCGACGACCGCCGAGCACTTACTCTAAACAAATATGAATAGTTAGAGCTGCGGCAGAATCGGGTTTGGACGTCGGACGGGAGGGAAAGGGCATGAACCGCGATCGCAGCGCGACACATTCACCCATACACGTCATCGGTAGTCGTCGGTTCTGGCTGGCTGGTGGCTTAAATAGTTCATTCATAATAATGTAATCTCTTATCATCGGGAGCTTTGTGTGGTTTGGCTGCGGCTGGAGAGAGCAACATCTTTTTACAATGTTTGCTGGTTGTTTGTTTGGGCTCGTGGGATTGGCGTGGGTGACTTTGATCGAATGTTCCCCGCAACGTGTGGGGTGCAACCATCGGCGAGGCGAGACTTGACTGTCTATCGAAGTCGCCTTTGATAAGGCATGAGACGCTTTGGGCTTTGGGCTTCGTAGACACTTTTCACTTTTGTCTAATAGCTGTTAAGCAAAATTCATTCGCTGAAATATTGAATAATGTTCCAAGAATCCAATTCCATGAAAATTCTCCGACAGCCAAAAAGCAGCTAACATCTAAAATGACGATTCTGTATTGACAGAGCTTAGGGCAGCATTGTGATGGGCGTGTTTGGGGGAGGTCAGTCCACACAGGTGAATGAAATTTGCTTCCGCAGGCTGCACACAGCGGATGGTTGAGATGAGTGAGTGACATCGTCGTACACGGACTCTCATGATTCAGCTAAAAAAAGGTGTACCGAAGTGTGGGTGCTCTGGTACTCGTTTGCCAAGTGAATTAAAAATAGTGCCGTTTTTGATCGCCCATCATCGTCGTCGTCGTCGATATCTGATCTGTGTCAGCAAAATAGGCGTAAAGACATAGAGTGTGCTGCGTTCGTTGCGGGATGCCTATTTTGTTTGCCATCTAAATCAAGGTTGCCTTCCGAGAAGAAGGTTGATTATCATGGCGGAACATCATAATAGAATAAGAGAGAAACCACCGAAACAGAATGTTCAAACGTGACATAATCATAATCCCATTTTCCGATAGAAACGAAATTAACTAAAACTACTCTCAATTTGTTCTTGAAATGAACTTTCCCGCAAATCATTCAAAGCCCCCCCTCTACCGAATATCAGCATCAATTGCACTCAACTCATAACTCGCGCTGAGCTAAGATCGAACAACTCCGTACTTAATAACGCTAATGCGAGGAAAAACAATAATCACGTCACACCCGAAAACATCTCCGTCATGATGAGGCGTCTCCATTCGCTGGTTGTTTTTGCACTCTGTCAAGCTCGGTCCCACCCCCGCACTTGTGGCGGTTTCGGTCCGAGGTCCGCGGAGGGTACAGGGCGAGGTCGTATGCCAACTTGGCAAATTTTTCCTCGCTTCGTTTGGCAAGAAAAACACCGGCTTCATACATTATACATCGCATTCAAAGTGCTGGCAGAATACACACATACATACATACACACACAGGCGCAGGATTTCCCATGTTTTTCCCAAATCTTCTACACACTCATAAGAAAATGCGCGAACATCCATCGTCAAGGCAGCTCACAGTCCCCGTCGTTTTGCACCGTCAAAGTGATAATGGTGATGATCAGGAGAATTCACGAGTTGAAAGTGTGCAGTTTCTTCAATTTCAGTAATGACCGTTCTCCCTGGCTTTGAGTGTTTGTTTGATGTCTATCTGTGTTGATAAATATGTTCCGCCATTTAGTAACGAGCCAGAATAATAGGCGTTTTAAGGAAAATGAGCATTTAGTCATCCCTTGCTTGTTCACATCACGCGTTGTCGTCATCCTCGAAGGCGTTGACAAGATGAGAGGCTTTGTTCGAGCGACGTTAGCTTCTGAAAGGATTTCTTTGTGAAAGGTTTGGGTTAATGATCTCGTTTCGAGTGTGAGCTTTAAATTTTTTTGTACTCCAAATAACGAGTTTGAAATATTCTGTCTTCACCATATGAATAACGAGTTCTGATAGTTTCGGTGTGGATGATTGAACTAATACTTAGGGATTTTTTAACCAAAATTCAGGAAATTGCCGTTCCAAACTCAGCGGATTACTGACTGAAATTAAGGGAACTGAACGCAATTAAAGGAATTTCTAAATTCTGAGAATTCTTTAAAAAAATCAAATTTCAAAACTCATAAATTCAATTCATGTAAGTTCGGACCGAAATTCAAGACATTCCTGACTGAAATTCAATGAGTGCTTGATTTATAGAACCTCTTATCAGAGATCTACTGATAACAATTTAAAAATTGATGATTGAAGTTGAATAAACTACTCACAAGAGTTTCAAGAATTTCAAACTGGTGTTAGCAGAATTTTTGGCTGAAATTTGGAGAGTTTTTGGCGGAAATTCAGGAAATTTCTGACCAAATTTCAGGAAACTTATGACCGAAATTCAAGGAATTTCTGATCGGAATTCAGCGTATTTCTGACTGATATTCAGGAAATATCTTACTGAAATAAAAAAATTGATGATTGAAGTTAAATGAGCTACTCACAAGGGTTTCAAGAATATCAAACTGGAGTGAGCAGCATTTTTGGCTGAAATTTGGAGAGTTTTTGGCGGAAATTCAGGAAATTTCTGACCAAATTTCAGGGAATTTATGACCGAAATTAAAGGAATTTCTGATCGGAATGCAGGGTATCTGACTGATATTCAGGAAATATCTTACTGAAATAAAGCTAATCGTTTCAGGGAATTTATCTCCAAAATATGGTAAGACCTGTTAGAGAACTTCTAGCAGAAAGTCAGGGAATTTTTGACCGAAATTCAATAAATCGTTTTTCAAGCTGGAATTCAGGAAATTTCTTACTTAAATTCAGAGGATTTGTGTCTAAAATTCAGGAAATTTCTGATCAAAATTCTTGGAATTAATCACCGAAATTCAGTAAAAAAGAGGTAACCGATATTTAGTGAATTTCGTATCGAAATTCAGCAAATTTTTGACTGAAATAAAAAGAATTCGTGATCATTAAGGGAATTTCCTATTAATTAAGACTTTGGGACCGAAATCCAGGAAATTGCTGAACAAAATTCTTCGAATTTCTGACGGAAATTAAGGAAACTTTTGATAGTACCCTTGGTTACTTCTAACTGAAATTCAGATAATATCCGACCGAAATTTTGGGCAACGCTTACCAATATTAAGTGAATTTATAATCAGAATGCATCTGAATTTTAAGTGAAATAAACAAAATTTCCATCGCCATTAAAATAATTCCTATCGAAAATTCGCGGAATTTTAGACTAAAGCTCTGGAAATTTCTCACGGAAAGTCATTTAGTTTCTGGCATTAAGTCAGAAAATTTTCAACTGAGTCAGGGAATTTTCTATCGAAATTCAGGAATTGTGAACCGAAATTCAATGAACTCTTGACTGAAATCAAGGAAACTTCTGAAAGCAATAAAGGGAATTTATTACGAAATCTGAGTCTTCTTGATATCAAAGAATTTCTGGTTGAAATTTGGGAAATTTTCAACTGAAATTCAGGAAATCACTTACTGAAATTCAGGGAATTTCACGCCAAAACAGACCCCAATTGAAGATTTCTTAACGAAAATCCAGAAATTCCTGACTGAAATTCTTAAAATTTCTGACAGAAAGTCAGGGAATGCCTGGCTGAAATTCCGGTAAATTTAACAGAAATTCAGTGGTTTTTTTTTTATTGAAATTTAGGAAATCACTGACCAATAAACTGGAAATTTAATACCAAAACTTCAAAAATTTCTGACTGAAATTCAGGGAAGTAAAATTCAGGTAACTTATGAACCAAATACAAAACAAAAAATAATGGGTGCCAAGTTTAAGGAATCGCTGACCAAAATTTACAATTATATCTGAAATTAAAGAAACTTTCAAAATATCTAAGGAAATTGATGAAAACTCTGGGAATTCTCGAATCGATGGGAATCAAAGGAGATTTCGGAATTCTTGAATTCAAAGAATTTCTAACTGAAATTCAGGAAATCATTGACCGAAATTCAGAAAATCTCTGACCAAAACTCAGGGAATCGCTCACAGAAATTTCGAGAATCTCTTTCAATATTTCAGGTAAGTTCTTAACGAAATTAATATAATTTATGAATGAAATTCAAATAATGTTTGCACGCAGTTAAGAGAGTAGCTGACGGCAATTTATAAATGTGTGTCCCAAATTCAGGTAATTTCTGATTCAAGTAGATCTCCGCTGGAATTCAACGATTTCTTGAAAGGGAAATCAGAGAACTTCTGATCAGGATTAAAAAAATAATCCTATAGGGACATTAGGTAATCCCTGTCCAGAATGTATGAAATATCTGACTAGAATTCTAAAAAGCAAAATTCACCTGTCAAAAGGAATTTGTAACCAGAAATAAGAGAATCAAGTGATATATGGCCAGAATTCATAAAATATCTTACCATTCAGTTAATTTCTATAAAACTTGGCAATTTTCTGACCGAAATCAAGGTATGCCTGACACATATTTAGAGATTTTCATACAAATACTCAGTGAGCTTCTAAAAAAAGTTCAGCGCATTTCTAAATGAACTAAATGACATTTTAAGTTGCAATCTGAAAAAATATTTTTTTAAATACAGGGAATCTCTCACTTAATTCATGGAATTCCCGACGGATACTTAAGAGTTCGCTGACTTCAGTCTAAATTTCATATTAGCTAATCGAAATCTGACTGGTATTCTGAGAAATTCTTATCGGGAATTCCAGAAATTTCTCACCATCTTAGGGAACCTCTGACGAGGGTTCAGTGCATTTATTACCAGACTTAATGAATTTTTTGAAAAAAAAAAAAAAGATATACCGTGAAGTACCCTAATTCTGCGCAGCGCCGAATTATGCGCATTTTGCCAAAAATTTTCAGTTAATGGCAAGATTGTCAAATTTTATATTTTATCCCATATACAAGAGAACTACATATGTTTACATGTAGAACTAAATTCAAAGAATATTCAACTAAACATTAGTTTGGAATGTTTTAAAATGCGCAAAATTAAGGCATTAGGAGCTCAGAATATGGGTACTTCACGGTACGTGCAATTTCCGACTGCAATCAGGGAATGTCTGCCCAGCATTCAGAGAATTTAGTGGATTTTTGTTTTCCAGAATTCAGGATATTTTTAACAGGAGTTCAGAAAATTTTCAGCTAAACATCATGAAATTTAAAATTTAGAAAAAAAAAATTTCACTGAAATTCAGCATTTCCTGGTTGACTTCAGGGAATTTCGGGGGTTTTCGGACAAAAATTCACGAATTTCCTGTTCAAAACTCACGGATCTTCAGACCGAAAATCAGGGATTTTCTTATCGAGTTTCTGGGAAATTTTGACCAAAGCTCGGGGATTTGCTGACTCAAATTCGAGGCATTTCTTTAATAAACTCATGGCATGGCCATATCCAGAAAATGTTTGAACCAAATTCAGAGAATTATTGACGCAAATTTAGGAAGTTTCTGACCGAAAGTTTTTTACCGAAGTTCATGGCATTTCTTATCAAAATTCAAGCATGACCCGTTTGGAATATCTGATTTTCGATTTTCATAGAATCTGTTACTGAAACAAGGAAATTTCTGATCGAAATTCAAGAAATTTTTGTCAGGAATAGATTTAAAATTTTAATTAGAATTGAATGACGATCTCTCCCACATTGAGATCTGTTGACTGAAATTCAGCGAATTTTCCACTAAACCCAGGGAATCCTTGATAAAAAATCTGGGAATAATGACTGATATGTAAGGAATTTTGGACTGAAATTCTGAGAATATACATTCAGAGAGTTCCAAACCAACATTTCTTGGACATAATTCAGTACAATCAAAATTCAAAGTTCAAAATCAACATTGAAATCTAACAAATTCGTAACTATTTGATACAATTAAATGAATTTCTTGCCCTTATTTTGACAATTTTGTACCCAATTTAAGGGAACTTTTGTCTCAAATTGAGGAAATCCCCTATCAAAATTCAGGAAAATTGTTACCAAAGTAAAGGAACTTAAAAACGAGAATGCAAAAATTTCTGAACGGAGTTCAGGGAATTTCTGATCGTAACTCAAGCATATTCTGACCGGAATTAGGGAATATTTGACCGATATTCCTATAATTTGTGACGGAAATTAAAGAAATTTCTGACTGAAATTCAAGGTTTTTCTGACTGAAATTAAATTACTTTGTGACAGAACCTCTTTAATATATTTTTTTAAATGACAAAAATTTTATTCAATATGATGATTTTTTGACATAAAATCAGGGTATGGTTGATTGAAATCCAAGGAATTCCTAACTGGAAATCTGGTTATTTCAACCAAAGTTCAAATAATTTCTAACTGAAATTCTGGGAATATCTGACCAGTGAATTCTGGACCGAAATTCATAGAATTGCTGAACTGAATTCAGGAACCTCACTTTAGTGATCAGTAGATTCTTCAAAATCATGACCGAATGTCAAAACTCGGAGTTCATGAAAAATCCTGATCAGAATTTAGGGGAATTCGTAACTGGAATTCTTAACAATCCCTAACTGGAATCGGAATCCAAACTCAAGAAATGTGTGACTAACACAAAGTAAATTTCTGACCATGATTTAGAGAGCTCTTGAGTATTCAGAGAATTTCGGATCTTTATTCAAAGAATTCCAGATTATAATTAGGAGAATTTCTGGATGGAAATCATCAAATTGATGGGAATTACTCTCCAGAAATCAGGAGAACTCCGTCCCTGAGTTCTATAAATCTAGAGACTGGAATTCAGGAAAATTCCTGACAGCAATTTAGAGAATTTGTGGTCGAAATTCAGGAGTCTACTGTAATTCACGGATTAAAGACCGAGGTTCAGGGATTTTTGGACCAAAACTCACGGATTTTCTGATAAAATTTCAAGAAAGTAGGATTTTCTTAACGATGTTCTGGGACTTTTTGACCGAAACTCGGGGACACGCTTATTCCAATCCAAGTGATGTCTTTGAAAAATGCATGGCATGGCAATATACAGAAAATGTTTGAACCAAATTCAGTTAATTCTCGATCAAAAATTAGGAAATTTCTGACAGAACTTCGGGGAAATTGTGTCCTCAATTCAGGGAATTTCTGACCAAAACTCAGGGGAGTTCTCACTGAAATTCAAGGAACTTCCAAGCTAGGTTTCGAATTTCTTACATTGAAACTCAAGCACTGACCGGAATTTCTGACCGATTTTCAAAGAATTTGTAACTTAGAATAAGCAAATTTGCAATTTAAAATCAAAGTATGTCTAATCAAAATTCAAAGAATTTCTGTCCGAAATTCATGGAATTCTTAACTCAAATTTATTGACGTTTTATTCCACATAGAGATGTGTTGACCGAAATTCAGCGAATTTTTGACTAAAATTCAGGGAATTCCTAATCCAATATCTGGGACAAAACACCAAAATTTAAGGAATTTCGAACTGAAATTCTGGGAAATTCACGATTTTAGATGAGCTCCAAAGCTCCTAATTCAAGAGAATTCAAGGCCAAATTAATAATATTTCAGTTACTAATCCAGTATAGCAGGGAGGTTCCTAACAAAATTCAGAGAGCAAATGAAGGCATTTTAAATAATTTCAGTGCAAATGCAAGAGAATTCAAAGTAAAAATGTGTCCCAAAGTCAGGGATCTTCTAGTTTAACGTTGAATTGTTTCTTCACTCCATGAAACTTCTGATTGAAATGTAGGGATTTTATAATTGAAGCTCGGGGCTTTTCGAACCTAGAATAAGGGGGTTTCAGACTGGAATTGAGGGATTTTCACTCCGAAAATTGGGAGATTTTTTGAACGATGTGTGACAAGTTGTTTGACCAACGCTAAGGGATTTTCGGACTCGAATTCAAGCAATTTCTTTAAAGACTTCATGGTGTCGTAACAAAAGGGAAATTTTCGATTAAAATTGTTGATTATTAGACCTTAATATAGGAAATTTTGTCACAAAATTTCATGGAATTTCTGTCTAAAATTCAGGGAACTAAATTTCAGGGTATCAAAATTCAGGGAAATGGTTACCAGGAAATCGGGGTTCCAAGAATTTTTGATTGGACTTCAGGTAAATTCTGAATGAAAATCAAGCATTCTCTGACCGGGGAATTTAAGGGCATTTCTGACCGATCTTCATATAATTCATGACTGGAATTGAAAAAATTTAAGACTGACGTTCAAGGCATTTTTGACTGAAATTCAAAGAATTGTTGACAGAAACTAATGGAAATTTTCACTGAAATGAGGGAAATTTTATTCAATACGCTCTCCAGACCTTTATTTTGACCGAAATTCAGAATTTTTTTGCCTGAAATCCCTGGAATTCTCAACTGTAAATCTGGTAGTTTCAACCAAAGTTCAAGAAACATCTGACTGAACTTTTGGGAATGTCTGACAGAAATTCAGACAATTCCGGATCGAAAGATTTGCTGAACGATCTCTGATCTGAAATTGAATCGAAATTTATCAAAATCGTTATCAAATAAATACAACAAAGCGTGACCGAAGTTCATGGAAAGTGCTGTTCAGAATTTAGAAGACTTCTTAACTGACATTTAAAACAATTTCTTATCGAAATCGGAAAGACCGGCATATAGCGAATTTGTGATCATGATTCCGAGAGTTCATGAGAAAAGTTCAATGAATTTTGGACCCAAATTCAGAGAACTTCTTAATATTATTGCGAAAGTTCTGAATCTTTATTCTGAAGAATTCCTGAATGGAATTCAGCAAAATTGATGAAAATTTCTCTCCAGAAATCCGAAGAATTTTGGTCCTGAGTTCTAGAAATGTTTTATTTGGCATTCAGGAGAATTCCTGACTGAAATTAAGAGAATTCATTGCCAAAAAAACAGGTAATGCATGAGTGACATTCATTGGAATTCCGACTGGTATTTGGAGAATTTCTGACCGGAGTTCAGAAAATTCCTAAACACAATTCAGAGAATTCCCGACCGGATATCAATGAGCTTTTGATTTAAATTCAAATAATTTCTGACTGATATTGAAAGAATTCTTGGGCAGAATTCATAGACTTTCTGAAAAGAATTCAGATAATTTCTAACCGACATTTAGAGGAATCCTGACTGGAATGTAGATAGTTCCAAACGGGAATGTAGAGAATTTCTGACAGAAATTAAGAGAATTTCTGACAGAAATTAAGAGAATTCCTGACAGGAATGAAGGGCAATCCTAACCAGAAATCTAAACTGGAAATTCCGACCAGAATTGAGAAACCCCTAACAAGAATTCACTGAATAAGCTATCGGAATTCAGATAATTTTTGTCCAGAATTCATGGAATGCCTGTGCAGAATTCAAAAAATTTCTCACCGAAACTCAGGAAAATTCAGTGGAATTCCTAACCAGAAATTACGAGAATTCCTGATCAGAATTCAAAAGAATTTCTGTATGGAATTCAGGGAAATCATGCCCGGAATTCAAAGAAGTTATATCGGAAATTCATAGAATTTCTGATCGAAGTTAGGAGAGTTCCTAAAAAGAGTTCAGAGATTTCCAGACCGAGGATCAGAAAATTTCCGACCGGAATTCATGGAATTTTTGACTGGACTGCAGGTAATTTCTAATCGAAATTAAAGGGATTCCTGTCCGTAATTTAGGGTTCTCCGGATCGCAATTCAGAAAATTCCTGACCGAAATCCAAAGAATTCTTGACCAGATTTCAAAGAATTCCTGATCGAAATCCAGAAAATTTCCTTACTGGCATGAAAAGAATTCCTTACTTGCATAAAGAGATGCTTAACCTTTAACCAAGGAACTCCTGATTAATAATCAGAAACAGAATTCAGAGTACACAGATCGAAAAATAAGTGTGAATTTCTGTTCAATATCATGCACATAAATGGAGCGTCACAAAACACACACATTTTAATTATCAATCATGTAAAGTTTTGGGATATTCCATACATTGTCGATTATTTTGTTAGCATAAGCTCTTCTTTGTTAGAACTGTTTCATGCTCTGATATTTACATCAGAATGAAATTTCAGATTTTTTTTTCGGTGTATTTTAAACGGAATTCAGAGAATTCGTAATCGGAGTGCAGAGAATTCCTCAAATGAATTAAGAGAATTCTGTACCGGATTTAGGGAATTCCTGGCTGGAGTTCGGTGAAGCCGTGGTCAAAATAGAGATTATCGCTGCTCTAATTTAAAACAAAAATTTCGGACATCGAATTCCTGACCGAAATTCAGAAAATTCCTGAATGGAATGTGGGATATTCCTGATCTCAGTTGAGAGAGTTTCTGATCAGAAAGCTGACAATTTCTGACAGAAGTTCAAAAAATTTAATTTCTAGATTAGAAGATTAGATTTCTAAAATCTTAAATCGCTGGAGTTCATAGTAAGTTTGGCCAGTAATCCTGATTAAGATAATGTCTCTTCGAAATTTAGGTATTTCTTTGGAGCAATTTACAAATTTTTTTGGAGGAATTTGGAAAACTCTTTGAAGGAATTCAAAGAATTTCATGGAGAGATTCAGAACATTTCTGGTCCGGAATTCCTCTGAGGTATCCATGGAATTTCTTCGATGGATTCAGATTACTTCTTGAAAGGAGACAGTGAAATCCAAAGTGTTATTCAGATAATATCTAGGTGAAATTAAATGAAAATTTTGGAGGAGATAAGAGAATTTCTAGGAGGAATTCAAAGTAATTTTTCGTTTTTGAGAAATTCAGGGAATTCTTGGAGAGAATGTTGAGAATTTCAAGGATGATTAAGAGAATATAATAGTGGAATCCGTATGATTTCGTTCAAGGAATTATTGGAGTTTCTTGGAATAATACAGATAAGTTCTTGGAGTAATTGAAATGACTCTTGTTAATTCCGACATTGTTTTGGGGAATGCGCAGAATTTTTTCAGAGAAATAAAGAACTTATTTTGGCGTTATTCTGAAAAATTTCTTGATGGGTTCGGAGAGTTATTTAGAGGAGCTAAAAATATTTCTTGAAATAATTCAGAGTTTCTTGGAGGAATCAAGAGAATAACTTGGAGGGATTTTTAGAATTTGTTGTGAGAATTTAGAAAATTTCTTGAAAGTGAATTATTTTGATTATTTCCTAAAACTTTTTTGTAAGATTTCAGAGTTTCTTGGAGAAACCATTAGAATTTATGAAAGGAATTCATATAATTTTTCAAACTTATAATTTATAGAAGTTTTCACATAATTTCTTGGAGAAATTTAGAAAATTTCTTAGAGGTAATTAAAAAAATTACTGAATTATGTTATAGAATTTCTTGGATGAGTTCAGTGTTTATTTTAAACAGTCAAGAAAATTTCTTGGAGGAATTCAATTGATTTCTTGGAGGAATTCGGTTAATTTTTTGGAGGAATTCACAAAACCTGATGAAATTCAGAGATTTTCTAAGAAAATTTCATAGTATTCCTGGAAGAAATTCCGATTATTTTGAAGAAATATAGATTTACTATAGAATTTCTAGGAGGTATAAAGAAATTTTTTTGAGGGTATTCGTATTATTTTGATTAATTCCAAGAGTTTATAAATAAGATTCCAGAATATATTGGAAAAACTCTGAACTAGGAATCTTGTAGGAGTTCATAGAACTCATCGATCTAAAATATTCTCGGAGTCGTTAAGAAAATTTCTTGAAGAAATTTGAAGTAGCTCTTGAGCTATTCAGGAATTTGCTCGGATTATTTTATAGACTTTCTCGGATGAATTAAGATTTTATTTTTTTTTAATCCAGATAATTACTTGTAGGTGCTTAGAAAATTTCTTGGATGAGTTCAGAGTTTATTTTAAACAATCGAGAGAATTTCTTGGAGGAATTCACAAAACTTGATGTATTTCAGAGATTTCCTAAGAAAAGTTCATAGTATTCCTGGAAGGAGTTCAGATTGTTTTGAAGAAATATAAATTTACTATAGAGTTTGTAGGAGGTATTCAGAAAATTTCTTGAGAGTATTTTGAGTTAATAAATAAGAATTTCTTGGAGAAATTTTAAAGTATGAATCTTGTAGGAGTTCGTTGAATTCATCGATCTAAAAAATTCTCGGAGTTGTTCAGAAATTTCTTGTAGAAATTTAGAGGAGCTCTTGGAGCTATTCAGGAATTTGCTCGGATTATTTTATAGAAGTTTTCGGATGACCTAAGACTTTATTTTTTAAGAATCCAGATAATTACTTGTGGGTACTTTTCTTGGAGGAATTCAAAACATTTCTTGGTGAAATTCAGAGAGTTCTTTAAAAGAGTTTAAAGTATTCGTTGATAGAATTTAGAGTTTTTTTGAAGGAATCTAGAGATTTACTGGGAACAAGTCATTCAATTTATTGCAGTAACTCAGAAATATATTTGGAGGCATGCAGCAAATTATTTGAATTAGATCTTAGAATTTATTTGTGGGATTCCAGAATTTCTTACAAAATTCTGGTAGAGATTCTAAGCAACTTTATTTAAAACAATTTCTAGGATGCATTCCGAGAATTTTTTGGAGAGATTGAGAAACATTCTGGGGGGAATTCAGGAAACTCCTTGGATTATTTTGCAGAGTGTTTTGGTTGAATTCAACGTTTATTTTAAAGAATCCGGGGAATTCCTTGGAAAAATTGATTGAGAAGGTAGTTATTTTAATGAATGTAGCCAATCCCTTGAAGGCATTCCTTAAAATTCTCTGCGAAGTTTAGACAATCTTAAAGCAATTTAGAGAATTCCTTTGAGGAATTGAGAGTCTTTTGGTGGAAAGCACGAAACTCCTTAGAGGAAAAGCAAATTAAGGGAACTTATTACAAAATCTGAGTATTTTTGAAATCAACAAATGTTTTGGTTATAACTCGGGAAATTTCCAACTGATATTCTTGAAAGCACTAACTCAAATTCAGGAAATTTCCCGCCAAAGCAGATCAAAATTAAAAAAAAAACGCTAATCGGAATTCAGCAAATTTTTGACTGCAATTCAGCGAATTTCTGACGGAAATAAACCATACGGAAATAACACCAATAAAATTCCTAACGAAAGTCCAGGAAATTCCTGACTAAAATTCTAAGAATTTCTGACGGGAAGTCAGGGAATTTCTGGCTGGTGTTTTAAAATCTGGTAGATTTTAACAGAAATTCAGTGTTTTTTGTTAATTGAAATTTAACCAATAAACTGGAAATTTTACACCAAAACTTCAAAAATTTCTGATCGAAAGTCAGGGAATTTCTCACCGTGTTTCAGGGAAATTCTTTCAGGAAAATAGAATTCGGGTAAGTTTTGAACGTAATACAAAAAAAAAAAAAATTTGCCAAGTTTATGGAACCGCTGACCGAAATTCACAAACATTTTTGACTGAAATTAAAGAAACTTCCAAAAACTCTAAGGAAATTGCTTTCTGCTAATTTCTTGAAGCGGAAGCTTGAAGTGTCTCAGAAATATGTAGAATTCCGAATTAAAAAAAATGTAGGAATTCAAAGGATTTTTCTTTTGACTTTATGATTTTTTTTGGAAGAGTTGGGATTTTTTAAAAGCTATTCAGAGCAATTTTAGGAGAAATTCAGAGAAGTTTTTGAAGGAATTCATCAATGAAATGTAATCAAAAATTGACTTTCATTTGTGAAAGCTCTTGTTTTTGTCTAGCCAGCTACTTCGTTTGGCTTTGCACGAATGATGGGTTTCGCTGCATTTAATCATAACTTTTGGGAAATGTTTTCATCTGGATTCATTGCTTCACTATACAATCACTGGAGTTTCCTGGAAATAAAGAAACCCGCTACATATTTTCCTGGGAGATTTCATTAATGCTTCCGTAGGAAAACTTTGCGACCTTTCAAACTCAATGTAAACAAAAGAAAGTGAGTGGATGATTCTCGAGAAATAGTAACCCATCCTTTTAACTTCTCAGCTCAATTATTTCATGGCTTCAATGGAGTTGAATTTTCGGAGATGTGACGCTTTTCGGGATTGAAGGACTCTCATCCTATAACTTATTCAAACGTGATAATGGTGAATTCGGATAGCTCACCACACTCACCCATCAAAGCAGGCTTCACGTGAAAAACACGTGCATCGGTTCAACAACTCACAGCTCTGCTGTAAGCACATTGGCGGCGCCATTAGGTCGATATACTGCCAGCACCAGTCGGCACTGCTACAAATGAAGTTAGTAGTTTGGCCCGACAGCGCTGATGCCACCGTCGTCATGTGGGTCAACCATCATCGTTCACGTTGTTTGATGAAAACGAACAAAAGTAACAACCTCAACGACTGCACCGGTCGGTCGATCGAGTAGTGCCTTCCATTTCCACTCGAAAAAGTTCGTAGCTCCAGGTCCAGGGATGTATGGATGATGGTGCAGGAAACCGAAAAACGCCGCAACACGACATAAACTGTATCAACTTTTTCCTCGATGGCGTCGTCGTCGTCGTCGTCGTCGTCGTCGTCGTCGTTTGCGTCGGTCGTTGTCATAAAATGTCAAGTGGTACTTCTGGCACGGGCACATGTTCGAGCTTCATGGAGACGGCGAGAAAAGTGTCGTCCTTTCTGGGATGGTGCGCCCCTGGTGAGCATTCGTGTACAAGGTGAAGTCACTGAACTATGGATGTCTCATGAAGCTTCTACGCACACTTACAAGCGAACAAATGGAATCATAAAGGCTCAATTTGTTTTCCGAAAAAAGCAGTTTTTAACGCCGCATTATTGAAATTCTCAAAATCATTTCAAAGTAATTTGAGCCTGAGTTAATATTTATTCGCATATTATCTCTCCACGCCCAATCTGCTGAAGCGATAATCCAAAGCAGAAACGCACGACCGTCGCATCAAAATCCAAATCACCATATTTGATAACTTTCATCGGTTAAAGTACTTATCCATCCAAATTTAGAGGCCATCATAGGAGTGGCGCTCGCGAGTAGGAGGTCGTTTCGACGGAAAATAGAGCATGCAATGTAGGAATTTGGATCATCGCGATCGTGACCATCATAGGAGTGCGTAAAAAGTGTGTTGTTGCCTCTGAAACAACTCAATGCAGCAAATGAACAAATTTATTACCGACTAGCGTGGAGTGTAATCGGTTTCGATTTCGTGTCATTTCGATGGTGGTGAAATGAAAATCATCAACATCTTGATTATGGCTATTATTATGCCATCGGACGATGGCACTGGCCATCATGAATTATTCATTTCTATGGCTAGTGTTGGTCCTAGGATGGAACTTGTTCCTCGCCGCGGTTGATTTATAATCATGAGCTAGGGGTGAGGCATGTACAGTAATCACCCCCTCAGTCGGATGACGATGAACTATGGGAAAAGGGAGTTTTTTTTTCCTTCTCAGAACCGGAAACACAATGGCGTGGGTTGAATTCTTTGAGGGTGTGATAAATTGGTGTGTTGTTTGGGACTCGTAATTATCGGATTATACGTGCTCCTAAAACAAACAATTAATTGAAATCGTGACGATTGAGTTATCGAATAAAACTCAGGAACCCTAATCATATGCGTGAGTTTATGCGGTTGGGTGTTTTTCTCGCGAAATACAGGAATGGATTTCCAGGTAAACAAAAAACATGTTCCACGTTCTTTTTTCAATTCACGGAATACCATTTCTCGAACATGATGTCAATTATTCAATTTTCTTTACATATGCCTGGTATTCCAAAAAAAAAACTGCTTTTTGTTGATTGCAGGTTAAAAACAAGAAATATCTGGATATGTTTAAAGCAGGTTAAAAATTTGATGAAGTGATGCACATGCGTGATTGATGGGGTCAGAAACTCGATTGTGATGTCTGTGATCGGGAAAATTCATTTCAGAATACATGATAAGATGCGGGATTAAGCTATTGAACAGGGTTTGACATTTTCGAAATTCTGAAATGAACTCGATTTTTTTTTTTTTTATCTCGATCACTGTACGTTCACTGTATTCTTTTGATTGCGCTTCAGTGGTTCTTCAGATTGAAGCAAATATGTAAATTGAAGAAAGTTAGAAAAAACAACTCATTCCAGGGTAGGAAAATAACTGGCTGGCTTCAAATAATTTCAATCAGCTACATACAGTTTTTTGTTTTGTTTGAAACTCTTGAGCTGAATTTTGTTTGGGAGCTCTTGAGCTGAATTTCATGAGTTTCCAAATTCCTGAAATTTCTGACTGGACTTTAATTTGTTTATGAAATTTTTGGTAACAATCCATTCCATTTTTGACTGGAACTAAGACTAGTCCTTACCGGAATCCATTTCTAACTAGAACTCGATGAACTTAACTGAAACCTATGCTTCAGTTAACAATTTTTTTCAATCCCCAATACATTTACAGGGATTTTCTGCCTGAACCCTGAGGATCGATTCTAGGGGATTTATTACTGACTTAAGTTTAGAGAGTTTCTTAGAGAAATTTCATGTTTTTTTCGAAGATTCGAAGAGCTGGGATAGACACGAGTGGCACGATCTTCAGGAAGTCTGTTCAACTAATTGGCTTCGCCGACGACGTTGATATCGTAGCACGTAATTTTGAGACGATGGCGGAAACGTACATCAGACTTAAGACTGAAGCTGGTAGGTTTGAGCTTGTGATTAATGCGTTGAAAACAAAATACATGAATGGAAGAGGCTCACGAGAAGACAATGTTAGCCGCCTACCACGAGTTCAGATCGACGGTGATGAAATGGAGGTAGAAGATGAATTCGTGTATCAGGGCTCATTGGTGACCGCCGATAACGACAATAGCAAAGAAATACAAAGGCGCATTATGGCTGGCAATCGCGCCTACTTCGGACTCCGAAGGACGCTAAGATCGATCAAAGTCCGCCGAACTACAAAGTTGACCATCTACAAGACATTAATTAGACCGGTAGCTCTTTACGGCCAAGAAACATGGACATTGCTAGTGGAGGACCAACGCGCCCTTGGAGTCTTTGAACGGAAGGAGCTGCGTACGATCTACGGTGGAATGCAGATGGAAGACGGAACGTGGAGGAGGCAAATGAACCACGAATTGCAGCAGTTGCTGGGAGAACCTCCGATCGTACACATCGCAAAAATCGGTCGACTACGATGGGCTGGGCATGTCGTAAGAATGTTGGACGACAGCCCTGTGAAAATGGTTCTCGAAAACGAACCGACAGGTACAAGTGGAAGGCGACCTGCGGACTCTTCGTAGACAGCCAGGTTAGCGAGGAACAGCCATGGACCGATTACAGTGGAAACAACTTCTGTATACAGCCACGCCGGCCTTAGTCTGAATGGTTAGGTAGGGTAGTGAAATTTCATAAAATTCCTGAATGGGATTTCTTGATGTTTTTTCCCGTCTTGAATTATGATAATATCTTGCCGAAGTTCATACAAATTTTGGAAACTTTTTTATGATCCTAAACGAAAATAAGACCATTCCTTTCAGTTATTCATTGAATTACTTTTAAGGGCTGAGAGGTTTGATGACTGGAATTCAGAAAAGTCAATTCAACATTTCTAAGAATTTGTGACGAGTATTCTGATTGGTGTTTATGAGTTTCTGTTTGGAATAAGAAATTTGTCAACGGGAACTAGGAGAATTATCGAATGCAATGCATATAGATCATCTTTGAAATAAACATAACTCTGAGAATTGTTGAACGAAATCCAAAGAAGTTCATAACTAGTTGAGAGTACTGCTGAATTTTTGATGGAAATTCAAAAAATTCCAAGCTTAATGGAAAAGAATCTATAGAATGATGAAAATCTTCGAAATTCACGACCGGACTAACTTACAAAAAAATCATACTATCATTCAGAAAACTCGTGCTCGAAATCGTTCAGAAACCATTTTTTTTTACATTTTTTGATCATAAATCGCGTACTAAAATTCAAAGAATGTCTGTCCCAAATTTGGGCAATCCTGAAAGAAAGGGAATTTTGAATGGAGTGCCAGGGAATTTCGGCCCGAAATACTGAAAATCATTGCTCGATATTCGGGGACTTTCATACTGAACTCCAGGGAATTTCCGCCTTAAATTCAGAGAAAGGGTGCCCAAAATTTGGTAAATTTCATATCTAAATTCAAGAAATATATGACTGAAATTCTGAGAATATCTGGCTGCATGAAAAAGAACTTCCGACTGCCATTAAGGGAATTCCTGTGGATTCTGATTTTTTGACCGAAATTCAAGTATCCGCTGACTGATTAACTGTGAATTTCTGACTGAAATTGAGGGACTTTTTGATCACATCTAAGACAATTTCTAACTGAAATTCTGAAAATATTCGATCAAAATTTAGGAAAACGCCTTCATATATTTCGTGATTCCCGAAGCGAAATTTAGTGAATTTCTGACTGAAAAAAAAGGCTGTCAGATTTTCAAACGCCATTTAAACAAATCCATTCAAAAAATTCCGGAAATTGTTGACGGACAATTAGGGAATTCTAGCTGAAATATAGCAATTTTTTAACTTAAGCTCAGGGAATTTTTGATCGAAATTCAGAAAATCAGTGCCTAACAGTAAGCAGATAACTGACTTAAATAAAGGACATTTCTAACCACCATTAATAGGATTCCCAAAAATATTCGGGAAACTCCTGACTGAAATTTGAAGTATTTTTGACATTATATCAGTGAATTTCTGGCTGGAATTCAGTAAAAAACATATTCCGGGGAACTTTTGATCGTATTTCCAGGAATTGGTAATAACAATTTGGCGGATTAATGTCTGAAATTTAAGAACCTTCTGAGAAAAATCAAGAGAAGTCTTTATGTTAATACCGAGAATTTTTAAATTCAGGGAATTTCTTATTGAAATATAGCGAATTTCTAACTGAAATTCATTGAATTTCTGATCGAAACTATTGAAATCACTGTTCTGAGGCTTTCCAACTGAAGTTGAGGGAATCACTGACTTAAATTTAGAGAAATAGTGTCCAAAATTTAGGATATTCCTGATCAAAATTCAAGGAAACTATGATCGAAATTCAGAGAATTTCTGACTGCTTGAAAAAGTCTTCTGACAGTCATTGAAAGAATTAAAATTTTCTGATCGAAATTCAGGAAATCGCTGACCGAAATTCTGCGAATTTCTTATTGAAATTATGGAATTTTCTGATCGCATCTCAGGGAATTTCTAACTGAAATTCAGAAAAAATCTGACAAAAATTCAGGGCCACGCTCTCAGCTATTCAGTGAATTTCTAACCCAAATCCTGAGAAGTTCTGACTGAAATGAAGAGAATTTATAACGAAAATTCGGTAAACTCCTGAAGGAAATTCTGTTAATTCCTGACGGACGGACAGGGAATTCTGACGGAAATTGAGCAAATTTTTCACTGAGGTTCAGGAAAATTTTGATCGAAATTCAGGAAATCGATGACTGAAATTCAACGGGTTACCGACAAAAATAAATGAATTTCCTTACCGCCATTAATGGAAAAACAGAAATTCAGGAAATTTTTGACAGAAATTCTTAGCATTTTTGACGGAAATTCAGAAAATTTCTCGAGGAAATTCAGATAAAAGTAAACTCAAATTCAAGGAATTTTTGATCGAAGTTCTGGAAAGCTCATCGAAATTTTGCAGATTACTTACTGAAATTAATTAATCTTCTGAAAACAATTAAGAACAATCTGTAAATTCAGGGAATTCTTTAATTAGGGGAACTTCTGATTGAAATATAGGGAATTTCTGATTGAAATTCAGGGAATTTCTGATTGAAATTTAGGGAACTTCTAACTGAAATTTCTGACCGAAACTCTGTGAAATGTTATTCAGAGACTTTCATACTTAAATTTAGGGAATTACTATTCACTTCAATTCACAGAATCAAGTCTCAAAATTTAGGATATTCCTGATCGAAATTCGAGAGATGACTTAAATTCAGAGAATTTCTGACTACATGGAAAACAACATCCAACAGCCTTTAAGGGAATTCCCAGGGATTCCGATTTTTGAACCGATATTCTGGAAATGCCTGACCGAAATTCTGCGA
The DNA here is from genome assembly GCA_024533555.2 of Aedes koreicus. Classification (NCBI taxonomy): domain Eukaryota; kingdom Metazoa; phylum Arthropoda; class Insecta; order Diptera; family Culicidae; genus Aedes; species Aedes koreicus. Next base: position 72,607 of record JAHHFK020001338.1, read on the forward strand.
AACTGAAATTAAGAGAACTTCCGACCGCATCCGAGGGAATTTGAACTGAAAGTCAGAAAATGACTGACAAAGATACAGACGCCCTAAGATATTCCGAGATTGTCTCACGAAAATTCAGCGAAGTAAAATGACTGCAGTAAAGGGCATTTATAAACGCCATAAAAGGAATTCTAAACGGAAATTCTGAAAATTCCTGATGGAAAGTCAAGGAATTTTCTACTGAAATTCAGAAAATTTTTGATCAAAATTCAGGACATTGCTGACTGACATACAGCGGATCAATAACTGAAATAAAGGGGTTTTTCTAACTGACATTTTCCTTAAAAAAAATTCAGACAATTCCTGACTAAAATTGTGAGCATTTTTGACGGACATTCAGGAAGATTCTGGCTGAAATTCAGAAAAAAGTCAGCAAAAATAGCAAATTGAAATTTAGTGGATTACTGACCAAAATTATTGGACCGTCTGAAACCCCTTAAGGGTATTCCTTATGTTTATTCTAGGAATTCTTGAATACAGGCAATTTCTGACCAAAATTACAACAATTTATGCTCGAAGGTAAGGGAATCGGTAACTGAAAATTAACTTCATTTCTGTCGGCAATTGAGAAAACTTTTAAAGAAATTAAAGGAATCTCTTACGAAAATTCTAGGAATTCTCAGGCTCAAGGAATTTCTAACCGTCTTTCAAATAATTTCTAAGCAAAATTCAGGGAATTTATGAATGATATTCAAACACTTACTGCCCAAAATTTAGGTAATTTTCGACCGAAATTCCAACCGAAATGAGACTTTTAGTAAATCCCGACAGGAATTCTAGAATTTTTGGCCAGAGTTCAGAGAATTTATAATCATAATTGAAAAAAAAATCTGCCGTTTAATCCGGGAATTCCTGAACGAAATTAATGATATTCCTAACCGGAATGGAATTTCCGGTAAGAAAATTCTTACCTGGAAAAAAGGATTAAAGCAAATTTCCAAATTTTGACCGAATTTCAGGGAATTTCTGATCATTATTTTGAAAACATTTTTCAAAACATTGGGAATTGAATTTTCAGACTGAAATTAGCGGTTTTCTGATCAATATTCAGGGAATTTTTTTTACGGAAGTTCAGGTTTACGCTGTCAGATAGTCAGTGATTTTCTAAGTTAATATGCTCTAAAGAGTGTCCGATTTCTAAGCGCCATTTAAGGAAACTCTGGGAATTCCTGCCAGAAGTGCAACGAATTTCTGGCTGAAATTCAGCAATTTTTTAACAGAACTACAAGGATTTTTTGATCGAAAATCAGGAAGATGCTGACAAAAGTTCAGCAGATTACTGATTGAAATAAAGAGAATTTCTAACCGCCATTAATAGAATTCCAAACGAAAGTTCGGGAGATTTCTGACTGAAGTTCTTAGCATTTTTGACGGAAATTTATGACATTTCTGGCGCACAGCAAAATATTTAACTCAAATTCAGGGAATTTTTTTTTATTGATGTTCAAGAAATCGTTAATCAAAATTTTGCGGATTACTGACTGAAATTAATGGAACGTAATTTATCCATACGTCAACCAAAATTAAGATAACACTAAATTCCAGAATTTACGACCAAAATTCAGTGAATTTTAGTTTTATTCCTTTTTATTATCGAGATGTTTAGCCCTGGGCTGGTTCATCTCCCGTCGTAGTCACTCAAATACCTTTTGGATATTTTCGTAACTTGTCCGGGGGTGAGGTTCGAACTCGTGACTTTGGCGTGAGAGGTATGGATGTACACCACTACGCCGGGGTCGCCCCGCAAGCTCAAACACTTTTTGAACGAAATTTACGAAATTTCTGATTGAAATTCTGACCGAAGTCAAACTTCAGGAAATCCCGGCAGGAAATCAAATATCTGATCCGTGATTCAAATTTAGTGAATTTTTTACCAGAATTTATAAGGAGAAACTTTTTACAGAATTCAGTTTTAGGGAATTTGTAGGATTCCTTGGAGTATGAGAGAGGATGAGAATTCCTAGAAAAGATTATCAGACTTTCTCAGAATTCAGAAAAAATTTCAGAGAATTTTCAAAGAAATCATGGAGGATTGCAGTGAGTATCAGGAATCCATGGAACTTATTTCAATGATCGAGATATTATTTTTTTTGAGATATTCAGGGTTAGCCTACTAGGAATACAGACAATTTTCAATCCAAGCTTTTCAGATCATTTCGCCTAAAATTTCAGTCGTTTGCTGGAAATTCAAATTATTAGTTGGAGATATCTTGGGTATGTCTAGACAAATTTCGAAGAATTTCTAGCAGAGAATTCATAGATCTATTACGGAGAATATTTAGAATGCATAGGAAGAAATTAGAGGATTCATAGGAAGAATGAAAGAAAGGGCAGAACATTTCTATCAGGAGTTCGGTCAATAACTACCCGTAGTAAGAAAATATTGTCGGACATTTGTCTTTGAATCTTCACATTTGGATTGGCATGTTTCTAATCATTATTTTCATTTTTCTATTTTTAGGTAAATCAAGATATTGAAAAGCCGACTAAACTCAACGTGTAGGTGGTAAGAAAATCTTATTTAAGGCAGTTTACATTATCTCTCCATCTTCAAAAGACTTAGAATGGTGGCTGAACAAGAGCCCTTAAGTCGGTAGCCATAGGGACGGTTGCCATAAGGTTGGTTTCCATTATTGCGATAGCCATAAAGACAACAGCCATAACAATAGTCATGTCTTCGTTAAGGAAAATGTATTGGCTCCCTGGGTTGAACTTAAAAGTTGTTAATTAACAACTGTGGAGCACTAAAATACTTAGTTGGGAGCCGATTTGCCATAAACTTGAACTGCAGATAAAGAAGAAGCAGCTTGTTTTTCAGATTCAACACAGATTCGAAAATGGAACGCTTTGCTTGCTTCACTAGAGAAACGATTTCATTTTACTCTGAATTTTGAAGGTTTAGAATATCCCAACCCGTAAAAATGCAAAGTGGCAAAGAATGGGACAAATAATTCCATCAACACTCATTAAACCTCACCCATAAAACGAATCAGGCCGACATCAACAGTTTCCAGCTCATTTCACATTCTGGGAAATATTTGTATCTATTCAAAGCCTCCGGTGAAGCAGCTTTCGAGGAACACCAAAATTTTGATTAACTTGATACCCTAGCAGGTGCTAACAATGCTTTGATTTCGCCGAACGCTTGAGGCTCTGTCGTGCTCCGAAAGATTGACAGCAAGGATTTCCGTCTCATAACATCGTCGTCGGTTTCGAAATGAACGCCAACAGGGCTTCCAGTTTCGGAAAAATTTCTTCTCCGGCGAAGATTCGAATTTGCACATTCCGTTGCCTTGGAAACGTTCTTGTGTTTCCATCATCAGCAGACAGGTACTTAGCACTCTCACCATCAACTTGCGTTTTATGTCTTTTGGGGGTCACTTTTTGAAAGTTTTGCTCCCCAGCCATCATTGCTTCTAGTACCCCTCTCGGCAAATAGAATAGTAGCAGCAACAACCACTGACTGAGCATGCTGGTGCACTTTGCTGCACGATTTCTGCAATTGCACCATACATCTACTTAGCCCACCACCCCCCTCCTCACCCACAACCCCAGCCTTTAAACGCAATGCGCGCACGATCGCACGATCTTGAGGCTGTTACGTGGAAAAGCACGCCATCGCACCAAGTCACTCTTCGTCGCCGTCGCACTCGTCGGAAGGCACCAAGGTTAACCACTATTAATGCGCTCTTTGCGCTTGGTAATGGATTCTTAACCATCAACCACCCCCGGCCACCCTTCCCGGATTCACGTTACGAAAAGAACATTAGATTGTGAGTGGGAGGGGGGGCAGCAGCGTGGTGAACAATCTAGCGGAAAGGAATTTTGCGATCACTTTTTCGCACATTAATTTGTCAAAGGCTCAGATGTATGTACATATCAATTAGCCGCGGAAGGGAGGGGGAGCGGTGGTCGAACAGGTGCTGTAGGCACGGTGGACTGAACAATGGAAATTCTTGAGGGCTCATGCGACACGTACTCCACACAGCCCGGGACTGTAGACCACGATTGACATGCTTCGTGGGGCTGATCGGCAACCACTGTCAGAGGTTTTGGGCAGTGACTGCAATGCGGGAAAGGTATTAGTTCGAATCCTTGAAGGCTTCTTCGATGTTCATTTGATGTTTGCGGGAATTTTCCTGAAGGGAGAAAACCATCTCTGGAATGAAGATATTGAGGGTTCTTTACGTCAGCCACGAAGTAAATATAATAGTCAATACGTTAGCTTGCATTACATAGGACTGATTTTCAATTTGCTATGGTAAAGGGTGGAACGGTAAAAAACTGGCCAAAACAATATTTTGTGCCATCCGATTGTGTTATTATATAAATGATCAAATTTTATTTCTTTTTCAGCTTCAACGACTACAAAAAAAAAGGAAAATTATTTGATTTGACTTCCGATTTTCCAAATGTGAACTTTAAGGTTTTCAGTTTCTCACCTTTTATGAGGTCTTGTACCACAGAGGTATCACTTTTATTTAATGCTGAACACCAAAATTCTTTGAACTGTTGCTCAATTCCAACTGCTGGTCTAAGTTTTCTTGAAGTTCCGCTTAACGATGACATAATCGTTATTTTTGGGTATGACGTTGTTGGTGGTGTACCATTTCTGAACAATTTTCTTGTAGTGACAAAAATTGAGGTGTTTTCAAAACAATACGGAACAATTGTGTTTCTAACAATTGTGTTTCTAACAATTGTGTTTCTAACAATTGTGTTTCTAACAATTGTGTTTCTAACAATTGTGTTTCTGTTTGTTTTTCCTTTTGCGTAGCAAAAAGGTGCTTATCGCCTAACAAACCTCTATTTTTTTTCAAAAACCTCGACAACTTTTTCTACTTAACCTAAGCTTGAACCTTTCTTTTTTCGGCAGCCATTTTAACCTTTGACCTGAGAGCTGCATGAAATCCTCTTCAACGTATGTTTCCACATCCATTAGGATCCAATCAAATTTGTTGACTTGATTACTTACGCGTTTTTGCTTTGGCCATTGTGTTTCGCATGGAGTTTGTTGAACTTGCTTGTTAACAGTTTCGCGCTCTTCTTTGCTCTCTGCACTGTTGTGTGTTATAATTTCCAACATCTCTGACGGAAAGGTCATACCAATCGACCAATGAGTCCAATAGCGAGAATTGATGGAACATATTCCGCTGCCCAAGTAGTGCACCATTTTAGGTAATTTCATATTACATCAGCGATCATAAAATAGGATGGATGTACCAAACTCAAGTAATATTGCTAACACCATCCTGCTTTATTAAGTTCTATTGAAGGTTTATGAAAGCCACTTGAAATCAATTTGGTTTTATTATGGCATCAAGATGTGCAAAATAGGTTTCATATTTTAGTCAGGTTTATGAGAACCTACACAGCTTGTTTACAACGATCTTAAAACCTTGTTTCTCGAATCCCTTTAACTCCTATCAAAGGTTTTATTTCGATTTTATGAACTCGCAAAATGCTGTATTGAAATGCCGTTTTAGGACTCATTGATATTATCTTATTACGGTCAGTTGAAAAAGCATTTTAAAACCATTTTGCCTCCAGTAAATGCATTAAACGGAAAGTGGCATTGAAGGAAGTCACCGTAAGACCAAATAGTTTTACAATAGTAATTGTGAAGAAAAATTGGCTTTATGGCAAAACTGTAATTTTTTTCCAATCGCCATATTGAAATATAAGAAATAATTGAAATGTGGAAAAATAAATGCATCAAATTTTCAATGGTATGAAAATAGACCATAGATCGGAGACAAATTTCGGCATTCTTTTAGATTATCTCATCCAATTCCAAGCACTTTTCAGGAAATTCATGATTAATTTATCGAATATATTTGTTTTAATTTGATTTATGTAGTTGTAAATTCGCATAATTTCCGAGGCGCATTAATTTTCGGCTCTTATCGTGCCAATATGCACCATGAATAAAAAATGTGCATATAATTTTGAGCATAATACGCTGTAGAAAAAACTATTTGTTTTGGATATTTTGCTATCAAACAAAATTTCCCGCAACACTAGTCCTTTTTTTACTGCTAAATGAATCATAAGAGCAGAGAATCGAACAAAGCAGAACAACAAAAACCAACCTCGATCTCACAGTGAAGTTTGACAGCTGTGGCCATTTGGCCACATTCTGGTATTCATGGCAGCCAATAGGTTTTATGAAGGTTCTCAAGTGGTCATAACACCTTTTACTAGACCATTTTCAAAGTCGTTATGTTCTTATAAAGGTTTTATTAGCTTGTTTTCACAACCGTCTATAGTGTGGCCAATTTTGTACAAATATCAGCTCTAAGGAAGCATAGAGGAGGTGTTGGTAGACAAAACAGTTTTGAATGTAGCTTTATCAACAAAGCCGGGAGGAGTGCTATACTGCTGGAATAAAACTTAAATTGTTACTTGGGAGTGCTAATCATCCTTTAAAAGTATACGTTCTATCATTATAATCAGTATAGATTGAGATGCGCCCCCCTCCCTTTTTCAGACAGGGGAGGGGTCTTGAACCAGCATAGAAATATTCTTGTCTTCAAAAACCCCCACATGCCAAATTTGATTCGATTTGCTTGATTAGTTCTCGAGTTATGACGAAATTTGTGTCTTATTTGTATGAGAGCCCCCCCTTCCTGAGAGAGAAGAGGTCTCAAACAATCATAAGAACCTTCTCCAGCCCCAAAAACTCCTGCATACCAATTTTCACGCTGATCGGTTCAGAACTTTCCGAGTCTATAAGGGGCAGACAGAAATTCATTTATACATATATATATATATATATATATATATATATATATATATATATATATATATATATATATATATATATATATATATATATATATATATATATATATATATATATATATATATATATATATATATATATATATATATATATATATATATATATATATATATATATATATATATATATATATATATATATATATATAGAAATCCTGCCTTCAAGAACCCCTAAATTTGTGTATAATTTGAATGCCCCCCCCTCTTCAAACGAGGGAGGGGTCTTAAACTGCCATAGAAACATTTCTTGCCTCCAAAAACCTCAACTTGCCAACTTTGGTTTCATTTGCTTCATTGGCTCTCGAGTTATGCTAAAAATTGTGTTTCATTTGTATGGGAGTCTCCCCTAGCAGTAAGTAAGTCTCAACCCACCATAGAAATATTTCTCTTCTTCAAAAGCCTTCACCTGCTAGACTTGGTTTCATATACTTGATTAATTCTCGAGTTATACAGAAATTTGTGTTTCATTTGTATGGGAGTCCCCTTTGCAGAAAGAGGAGGGGTTTCAAGTCACATTAGAAACATTTATTTCTGACGTACGGAGAATACATAACAATTAGAGCAGTGGTTCCCAACCTTTTTGGGTTTGCGACCCCCTTGGAAAACTAATGTGATTATGTTGCGATAAAAAATAATGAAATACATCAATTTACGATCTTTTTGATTTATTACATTTTATGTTATAACCAGGGAAAAACACTCTCAGTGTGATTGCTGCGCCTGGATTTGGGACACTAGATTTGAAATTCAGGGCTGTGTTTGAGACAACGCCAATCTCATGTCATCTTCAACGTTCAGTCTGTTTCTTGTCTTCGTTTTGATTTGAAGTAGAGTTGAAAATCCGCTTTCACAAAGGTATGTTGACACGAATGGGATTAGGATCTTCAATGCCTCCATGGAAACTTTGGGGTACGAGCCATACGTAGCAAACCAGAACTGGCTCAGTTCGTTTTCATGAAACAAATCGCGAGACGAAGAATCGTTTTTCAGGTCCAAGTATTCATCTTGTATCTCATCTGGAAGGCCTAGCCACATCCAAAGAAGATGGGTTGCGTACTAAAGCAGCTACTTCTTGCTTCAACTCGGAGAAATACTTCTCAAATTGCTGCTCCAGTGAATCCAAATGTGCAATAATTTCTGCTTGGAGAGCCGAAGTCAGCTCGCTTGCTCCTTTATCGGTCATATTGCACAGACGATCAAACATGGCAACATTTCCCATCTTAATTTTTCGGGGCCAATTTTTTAGTTTTTCCGCGAATGCATGAAGATGATCTTGGAAGTGAACAAGATTGGATTGTTTGCCCTGAAGTTTCAAATTCAGCAAATTTGGATGCTCAAAAACATCAGCTAAGTAAGCGAGACGCTTCTGAAAGTCTCCTTCATTAACATGTGCAAGGAAATCATTTTTCCCTTGAGCTTTCAAAAACGTTTGGATCTCCATCTTTAAACTCGAAAACACGGTTGAGTACATTACCCTTCGACCACCAGCGTACGGAAGTGTAGAAAAGAAGAACCTCATGATCTGAGTTCATTTCCCTGCAGAGTTTCTTGAATAAACGTGTATTCAGGGCTGCAACATACTTTACATAGTAAACAATCTTTATGGCCAATTCCAGTACTTTAAATAAGCCTTCCGGCAACGTCTTGCTGGCAAGAGCATATCGATGGATCATGCAATGGACATCTGCGGCATGTGGGGCAAATTTGCTTTCAGTAACTTGATAAAATCTCGAGTTATTCAGAAATTTTTGTTTCATTTGTATATGAGCCCTCCTTTCAGAAAAGGAGGGGTCTCGAATCACCTAAGAAACATTTCTTGCCTTCAAAAACCTGAACCTGCCAAATGTGGTTCCATTTACTTGATTAGTTCTCGTGTTATGCAGAAATTTGTGTTGAATTTGTATGGACCCCCCCCCCCCTTCCAGAGGGCGGAGGGGTATCAAACTATCATAGAAACATTTATCTCCTCCAAAAACCTCACCATGCCAAATTTGGTTACAGATGCTTGATTCGTTCTAGAGTTATGCAGAAATTTGTGTTTCATTTGTATGGGAGCCCTCCTCTAACAGAGAGCGGAGGGGTCTCAAACCATCAAAGAAACATTTCTTGCCTCCAAAAATCTCTACTTGCCAAATCTGGTTCCATTTACTTGCTAAGTTCTCGAGATATGTAGAAAATCGTGTTTTATTTGTATAGACCCCCCCCCCCCCCCCCCCCTTTCTCTTAACAGAGAGAGAAGGGGCCTGAACTACCCTAGAAACATTTATTGCCTTTAAAATCCCTACATGCCAAATTTGGTTCCATTTGCTTGATTAGTTCTCGAGTTATGCAGAAATTTCAGTTTCATTTGTAGGAGAACCCCCCCCCCCCCCCTTTCTGGAGAGAGGGGAGGGGTCCCAAACCACCATATTAACATTTATTGCTTCCAGAAAACTCCACGTGTTAAGTTTGGTTCCATTTACCTGATTCGTTCTTGAGTTATGCAGAAACTTCTTTTTGATTTATATTGGAGCCTCCCCTTTCAGAAAAGGGAGGGGTCTCAAACCACCATAGAAAAATGTCTTGCTTCTAAAAACTCTCACATGCTAAATTTTGTTTCCTTTGATTGCTTAGTTCTCGAGTTATGCAGAAATATGTGTTTAATTTGTTTGGGAGCCCCTCCCTTTCAGAAAAGGGAGGGGTCTCTAACTACCTTTATAACTTTCCCCGGTCCCAAAAACTCCTCCATACACAATTTCACGCCTATCGGTTCAGTAGTCTCCGAGTCTATAAGGTTCAGACAGACAGACAGAAATTCATTTCTATATATTTAGATTAATAGTTCAGAATTTTCTCGCTACGCGGCTCTAGTGCGTTGATATGGGTGGGAACGGATGATATAAGAATTGCGTTAAATTTACAGCACAAGATAAGAGAGGAAGATTGAGAAATACTCATATACTGATGAAGAATAAAATAAATGTTCTGTGCATACAGCATATTCTGGGAATTCCATCACAACTAGCGCCACGTGGTAGAAATATCCTGAACTGCTGGTCACAAATCAAAAGGTGTTGACCTACTGAACAGCCTTGCTGAAGACTGACGCCTTCTGTTTAAGACGGATCCAGCATAAAGACTGTATTCGATGAAATTTGGACACACAAAATAGGTCACCAAAAATTTTCCTTGAGCCCGATTCTTTCAAACTTTCTGAAAATAAAGTACTACTAAATGGTTAAGTTTTGACATCATTGGTTTATTGAACCTCTTCTCCCAACCCAAATGCCCGCACCTTTGCCTTGACCCCTTTCATCAAATTTGGGCAATGATAGGACCGACTTACTTACTTACTTTTAACCACACTTTCTTTAGTTCAAGTTCATTTTCTATCAGTTTTGGAGTTTTAACGAGCTTTGCCTTCATGATTGCCCAAAATTTTTCAATTGGGCGAAGTTCCGGAGTGTTTGGAGGGTTGACGTCTTTTGGTACAAAAACTACATTATTATCTTTGTACCAGTCTAAGTCGGGCCGGGCATAGTGGCAAGATGCCAAATCCAGCCAAAACAATGTCGGCCCATCGTGAGATCTCAAGAAGGGCAGAAGTCGTTTTTGGAGGCAATCGTCCTGGTAGATTTGTCCGTTGACGGTCCCAGAGGTGATGAAGGGCTGACTCATTTTGCCACATCCGCAGATCGCTTGCCAGACAAGGAATTTTTTGGCGAACTTCGACAGTTTCTTCTTCCGTACACTCTCCAGAACGGCCAACTTAGAGATGGCGACGTAGTGTTCCTGTCCTGGCATTTGTTTGGTGTCGGCTTTAATTTAGGTCTCATCGTCCATCACAATGCAAAACGGTTTTGTGAGCCACTCCTTGTACAGTTTTCTTGCACGAGTTTTGGCCACCGAGTTCTGTTTATCGCTCCGGTTCGGTGCCTTCTGGACCTTGTACACATGTAATCCAGAACGTTTCATTGTTTTCTGCACAAAACAAACTGAAACTTTCGCCTTTTTCGCAACATCCCTGATCGAAATGTTGGGATAACGCTTAAATTGGTTCAATACCATCCTGGCCTTCTCCGGATTTGATGTGCCACGTTTTTTGCCACTACCATTTTTCCGCTTGGTTGTCTTACGGTCCTTGAACGTTTTGATCACATGAGATACGGTTGAATGTGCGATTCCGAGCTGTTTTCCGATCCATCGATGAGAAGCGTTTGGGTTTTCGAAGTGAGTGCCCACAATTTGTTGGCGCACTATTTCTTCATTCGAAGCCATCACTGAAATCACTCGACCGATTTTCACGAAACTCATTACACAATTGACACAACACAATGAAATACATTCAGTTAAAATTTCAATAATTTTTACCCACACGCTAAAAAGTTACGAACAATTGCTTGTGTCCAAATTTCATCGAATACAGTCTTTATTCCAAGAATGTACAAGTACACTAGCGCTGCATGGTGGACAGATTCGGAACTGACATTCACCAATGGAAAGTCCGAACCTACTGAACAACTTGATCGAAGACAGAAAGCTTTTTAATGGTCAAAAGCTGTTACTTGGCATAGTTTGGTCAGAAAACTCAATTGTTCGTCAGCGCCACATAGCGGAAAGATTGTGAACTGCTAGTCATCCATCGAAAAGTTGTTTTTCCACTGAACAACACTGTCCAAGACAGAAATATTCTATCTGGTCAGGCTACCAAGATATAGCATATTCCTGGAAATAATTAGGTGTACCAGCCCCGGGTAACGGAAACGTTGTGAACTGCTGGTCATTAATCAAAAGGTTTTGTTCCACTGAAACGAGGGAGAACGAGGCAAGTCTTTGACCACTTCACGACCACTTTTGAACTCTATGCTCTGGTTTTCAAAAGAGCAGATTCCTCAAAGGCTTTCTGCAACGTTTTCAACGATTCCGACATCTCGTTGGAAACACAAAATTTCAAACAAAGTCTTTGGTCAACAAAATTACGCAACAATACACCAGAATTTGTCTGATGTGAACAGCTGTCAAGCAAACAGTAATGATTACGCTTAAATTTCTGACAGATGTCCTGATTGGTCGATAGGGGTGCATTTATATTAAAAATACTCGTTACTTTAAGGCCAAAAAGTGTATAATGAAAAGAAAAAGAAATTTCCCGCAAAGGTGCTTTGGTTTCATGTCAAAAAGATGTCACGAAATACTAAATTAAATCCTTAACAACGTATAGTGACAGATTGAAAGAAATAAGAAGGATCTGCTAGATGCTGCATGATTGAAAGAAGGAATGAAAGTTCATTAATTTCATGTCTAGAAGATTTCAAAAAGTAGTAAATTCAATCTACCACATCACAGGTTAGCACATTTAAAGTATAATAATTAGAATAAACTGCTCATGATTTATAGAAGGAATAATCTCCTCTGAAAGGTTCATAAGCAAGGATTTGCTGAAACAGTAAGCTCAATCTTCTACTTTCATTTGGTTCTTCCTTAGCTCCGTCTGTAATGGCGCGGCAACAAAGCAACACCATGCTGGAGGTGGCTGGGTTCGATTCCCGGTCTGGTCTAGGAATTTTTCTTTAATGTAATGTCATTGCTCCGTGAAAATGGCATATGGAGGAAAGAATGAACCACGATCTGGCGCAACTCTATGGCGAACACGGTATCCTGAAAGCTGCACAGGTACAGTGGGCTAGACATGTTCTAAGAATGCCGGACAACAACCCCGCAAAACTGGTGTGTACCTCGAATCCAGCCGGAGCAAGATTCACAAATGCGTAGCGAGTAAGATTGAGAAAGATCTTGGAAGTGTGAGATACTCGAGGAACTGGAGAAGAGCAGTCCTCCACCGAGTTTCTTGACCAAATATGGTACTTATGTGACGTTGAACCAGTAATCAGCAAGTTAGCGTAAGCTTTATGAAGCTTTCTTACTTAAAGCTCAATCAATGACATAGAAACATCTGACCAATGACCAAAGCCGAACACCTTTGCTCCCTTCAGACACCCGAACAACGAACTAGACCGTGAAAATTATTCCCCTCGAGCTTGATGTCTTGAATCAACACCTCCAAAGAAAACAAAAAAAAAGTCAACCATCGCCAGAATAATCAGGTGGGCGGCAAACGAATCTGTTTTCCTCATCATCGCTGAAAGCTCTAAGTACATCGTCATTTCCTTAATCACGGATCGCTCAGCAATTTTCGGGGTGGGGAAGCCATGGAGTTGGAACGAGTTAGATTTTTGATGACGACAATCGTCGCCTGAGTCAACCAGCAGCTGGTAGAGCGCAACAATCTGGCGAATGATTTTTCTAGAAACCTCCCGGGAACTCACTCTCGTTTTCCTCCACTGCAGGCCGGCGGTGTTTTTCTCGCGAGAGGAAAACCCACATGGCTGCTGAAAATTGTGGAGAGAGATAGCGTGAGAGTGAGCGAATGATGGGCAGAAAACCATGACACGACGACGTTTGAATATTTTCCTGCTCTGTGACCATCCGTACCATATGGAAACATCTGCGAAATGCGTTGTTTATTCTCGTTGGAATGGCCGCAGTATCGAATCGAACACGAGTTGGTTGTTTGATTTGCGACATCGAAGGTGGCCAACTTTTGCAACAAGTCAGATCGGAACGACGAATTCGAATTAAGAAATGTGTTTTCCTCGTTTCCAAGAAAATCAATAAACACCGTGTTCTGGTTTGGAGTGAGCTGCCAGAGCTGACACCTGCCACTGGGGAAAACCGACAAAGGTGACAGACCCTGCTAGATATTTAGATATTTAAAAGCGAACTTTGCCCTCTACTCCGGGAAATGCAGGCAAGATAATGCGAATGACCGGAAGAGTGAGCGCCTCGATGCCACCCACTCATCTTGACTTGACGCAACCCAATTTGGCTGTGTGAATATATACTACGACTAGAGTCAGGAGTTTTGGAGAGTGAATGGAAAACTACCACCCACACGTGATTGTTAATGGAAAATTTTGCGTTACCTTCAATGTTTGAAAGGCAAATCGTTGGCTGGAAGCTCGTTAGGTCCTGGATCGTAATGACATTTCATCGGTCAATGAATATTCATTAACCCGAATGACTCGACGAAAACCTTCATTCACCGAACGGCAATGGCATCCATATTTTTGCACCATGCCTTTCATCTAAAAATCAACCGATTGACGAAGGTCATCCTTTCAAACATCCAATTATCCATGATGCAATTTACCTGCACAAGGGGGAATCCCCGAATTTCGCGCCTGAGGCAACCAAAAGGTCCTCTCGTCATCATCATCAGATCCAAACGCTCGGCTAGATTAGTAGTGTCAAATATGACCCTCAATCAGCGGTTGTCTCGAAACAAAACAAGCAAACAAACCCACTTTTCAAGTACCCACTTGGCGGTCCGGACCGAAACAGACGATGACATAACCCGACGCGCGCGTACGCATTCATCAATCTTCATCATGATCACCGCAAGGCGCTTAAAATAAACGCATTTGATTGCATGCATAAACATTAATAAATGCGATGAAACCGCGTCCTGCCAACTCCCTCCGGGGTCAATCCGATGTCTGACTCGCCGGCGGCCATTGGGGTCCAAACCAACGACGACGCATCCTCATCATCATGCTGCCACACAGCTGTCAGCGTCGTCGTTTGCTGTGTGTTAATTGCTTATAAATGAACGTTAATTGAATTAGCCGGCATTCACCGAGTGTCCACGTTGTTGTTTGACCGGATCGTCCGCCGTCCTCGGTTGGCGGTCAGGGCAGGTTTGTGTTGATCTGTCCTCCGACGACCAGTTGACCAGTTGGTCCAGGATGGCGGGTGGGAGAGAACATAAGAATAAATGTTCGGAAAATAACATAAGTCGTCTCCCAACAAGGCGGTCCCTTATAGTCTGTGAAGGGTTCGCAGGTCGCTTTCCGCTTGATCGATATAAGGTCTGTATCCGCAATAATCCGGACACCTCAAAACATGAATAAAATATAAATTTCGCATTATATTTCCGTCGTAGTTGTTTATTTCAGATTCATGGGATGTGTTTTAAGAATTCGTGAAGACAAAACATAGTTATTCGGTATTTGCATAAAATTTTCGATTTTTGCGCTTAGCTCCGTCCATTAGGGTTTGTACAGATTCTTCAGAAATCGTAGAAGCCGTCTTTGTCCAAATTTGCTGGAAGTGTTTGATGTCTTTGATTCCTTGCTTCTTTCCAGAAAGCTTCCGCTTCATCAGAGCCCAATATCTCTCGATTGGTCGTAGCTCTGGGCAATTTGGCGGGTTTGAAGTTTTTGGTACAATGTTCACTTGATTTGCTTGGTATCACTCCATCACAGTTTTAGCATAGTTGCATGATGCCAAATCGGGCCAGAACAAAGGTTTTTCTTAGTGACTTTTGATGAAGGGTAGCAATCGCTTCCGTAGACACTCTTTCTGATAGATCTCCTTGTTGATTGTGCCTGTGGTGACGGAAGATTTACTCTTTTTGCCACACGTGCAAATTGCTTGCCACACAAGGTATTTTTTTGGGAAATTTCGATGCCTTCTTCGTTCTGAAATGCTCAGCTGTAGCATTTCTGGCCATAGCAGAATAAAAAGCCAGCCCTGGAAGCTGCTTGAAATCCTCCAGGACATAAGTTTCATCGTCCATAACAACGCATGAAAACTTCGTCAAATATTCGCAGTACAAACGCCGAGCCCGTGATATTGCTGCCAAGTTCTGTTTGTCTTTGCGATTTGGAACTGTTTCTACTTTATACGACTTAAATCGCAAACGTTGTTTTGATTTTTGGACAAAACCAGGCGACATCCCTATTTTACGAGCCACCGTTCGAATGGAGAGATTTGGGTTTTTCGTTAATATCCTTTTCACCTTTCGGTCCATGACAGGATCAGCGCGTCCAATGTTTTTGTCACTTCTTGGTTTCCTCTCCACCGTCAAACGTTCCGAAAATGATTTAGGCAAATCCAATGTTTTTGCAAGGTCCTGTATTGGCAAGTCGTACGCCCGTACAAAATTCGCTCGCGCACTTGTTTTTCTTTCGTCGCCATCTTGAATACTAAACATGAAATGTAAACATCAATCATAGTCTTTTTCATCATAGACTCTCAGCTATACCACAGTGAAATTTTTCATTCCTACGTGCAATATTTCAAAAGTTACAATGGATCGAAGGTGTCCGGATTAATGTGGATACAGACCTTGCGTTTCTCGGTGAGTGTCTCTTCTTTTTTTACATGTCGTTTTTTTCTTCTTGAGAACTATTTTCACCGAGCTTTCGTCCGACATCCTTACGAATTGCCAAGCCTATCGTGGTTGACTGATTTTCGGGGTGTGTTACACTGCATGAGGTAGCTTGATATCTTCTAGTCTAGTCCCGACTATAGTCTACTCTAGTCTATTCTACACACTCAAAACGTTTGCAACTATTGTCAACATACATTCAGTGCTCTGAATTTACATCTGTTTATGCCACTATAGTTGACGGCTAAGAGGTCTAATTTTATTCCACATGACATCCAGAGGAGTCAGATGACAACTGACAGCACACCGATAGTGCTTTGGTTGACACGAACCATTTTTCTGTGGTCAAAACTATTGCAACTTATATTTTTTCGTTGTTTTTACATCAAACGGTTGATAACTGTGGTGTAATTGGATTCATTCCTTAGCGAAGGTGTTGTTTACTGGATAGATACTCTAGCACAACACAGAAGAAAGTATTTTATATTTTGCACCATTCTCATAAATTTAACAGTTTTTCGCCCACTGGTTTCTAGAGCGCGGTGTTTATTGAAGTGGGAGTCCAGTTTTTTTTTGTGAAAAATGAATAAGCGGATCCTGGCATTAAAAAGTTAAACAATGACGACAAAAAATTACCTGTTCTTTGGAAATGAGTACTAGTTGAGCGATACAGAGTGTTTCTGTTGAATTGAACATTAATTTCGAAGTGTGAATTCATTAAATAGGGTATTCTACTGTCCTATTTATTAGCAGTATGACAATGATTTATTGCAGGTACGTGTATTGATTTGTAATATTTTGTTAAGCATATTCAAACAAGCATGAATGAGGAAAAATCGCTCCTGCCGAGGATTCCTTCCTGCTTGTCCAGGAGCAGTTCACCGCAGAGGATAGAAAAAAGACAGAGAAAATGCCATCCAGAGGCTTGAATTATATTCACGCATTGTCTATTTTAATGCAGCGCTCCTGGTGGTCGGATCTGGAATGTTTTGACATGTTTCCTTTTTCAATGCTGACAATTTTATCACGATTCATTTTGTTTCAAAGAAGTTATACTTGATGGAAGCCGCGAACCGATAAATAATTTTGGACGTTCACTTCGAAAATCTGACGTGGTTTGGTTCAAAAATCGCGAAGTCGTTGAAATTGGTACATTCGACCGTTTGTGTTTGTAGCCTTATAAAAAAAAATCGTGAGTGGCATACTATCGATCTGCTGGATCATAGCAAGCGTCACAATGGAGCTAAGGATCGGAAGTTGCATTTGATAGTGTTGAGAAGAATTACGAAGTAGTGTTCTATCAGATCAATTTTTCAATCTCGTTTTGATATATTACAAGTTGTGAACCTGTGCTGGAAGGATTGGTTCCTGAGCGATGTTCCGGAAAATCGGCAAGCTAGTCAACTGGATCTGTGGTTGTTGTATTCCATCAAGTTAACCGTTAACAAGTGAATTGCATCGGAATAGTAGCATGGTTGCTTATAGCAGACTTGCTGAAAACGTTCTTTTTATACCTATTTTAACTTCGAAAACCTTGTTTAATAATTTGAATATTTGTCGGCTTTGGATTCTATCAGATATTCGAATGGAACAGGGTACTTGCAGATTTGTCGAAAATTTAACATGGCGTTACGTATATCTTAGTCACAACCATAAATTTTATAGATTTTGATTATTTACTATTAAAACTGACAAGAGAAGTGATGCATTTCCATCACTTTCCAAGGATTCTTTCAAGTACTGGCTGAGTACAGTAGAGGGTGTTCCGATCAAAATTTGGTCAAACAGTAATCTGTGTGAGTCGATTACTGTTTTTATTAATAAGTCAAATTCTTTTTCTTTTTCAAGTTCAGTTAATACAAACTACAGGAGAAATATTCAGCTAAGCTTCCTTTTTACCGAATGCGAATTGCCGAGTCTTTCGTTTAACACCTGCCATAAGATTTTGTAGAGTCTCCTTGTCCACTTTATTCGCCGCAGAACGCCAGTTTGCCTTGAACTGTTTCTCGCTCACAACAGCTTTTTGAGTCTTCTCAAGGTTCCACTTGACGATGGCCCAATATTGTTCGATTGGGCAGAGCTCTGGCGTGTTGGGAGGGTTCTTGTCCTTGGGCATCACTTGAACGTTGTGGGCAGCATACCACTCCATGGCCTTTTTTTTCGTAATGGCAAGATGCCAAATCCGGCCAAAATAGAGCGGAACAATTGTGTCGCTTCAGGATAGGCAGTAGACGTTCCTGTAGGCACTCGTTCAGATAGATTTCCTGGTTGACGGTTCCGGTCGTAATGTAAACGTTGCTCTTCAAGTCACAGGTACAGATGGCCTGCCACACCAGATATTTCTTCGCGAACTTTGACAGTTTAATGTGCTTGAAAATATTTGCCACCTTGCCCTGTCCGGTTGCAATATAAAATTCTTGTTCAGGAAGCTGTTTAAAGTCTGCCTTGACGTAAGTTTCATCGTACTGTACCACGCAATCAAGCTTCGTCAGCATCGTCGTGTACAACTTTCGCGATCAGGCTTTGGCCGACGTATTTTGTTTATCGTCGCGATTTGGAGTCACCACTTTCTTGAAAGTCGACAGTCCAGCTCGTTTTTTAGCTCTATCCACGGTTGAAGGCGCCACTCGCAGCTTAAAATCTTAAAATCTTAAAATCTTAAAATCCAAAAATCTAAAAATCTAAAAATCTAAAAATCTAAAAATCTAAAAATCTAAAAATCTAAAAATCTAAAAATCTAAAAATCTAAAAATCTAAAAATCTAAAAATCTAAAAATCTAAAAATCTAAAAATCTAAAAATCTAAAAATCTAAAAATCTAAAAATCTAAAAATCTAAAAATCTAAAAATCTAAAAATCTAAAAATCTAAAAATCTAAAAATCTAAAAATCTAAAAATCTAAAAATCTAAAAATCTAAAAATCTAAAAATCTAAAAATCTAAAAATCTAAAAATCTAAAAATCTAAAAATCTAAAAATCTAAAAATCTAAATCTAAAAATCTAAAAATCTAAAAATCTAAAAATCTAAAAATCTAAAAATCTAAAAATCTAAAAATCTAAAAATCTAAAAATCTAAAAATCTAAAAATCTAAAAATCTAAAAATCTAAAAATCTTAAAATCTTAAAACTTAAGATCTTAATATCTTAAAATCCATAAAAATCTTAAAATCTAAAAATCTAAAAATCTTAAAATCTTTAAATCTAAAAATCTTAATATTTTAAGATCTTAAAATCTTAAAATCTCAAAATCTCAAAATCTTAGTATCTAAAAATCTAAAAATATTTAAATCTAAAAATCTTAAGATCTTAAATCTAAAAATTTCAAATCGAAAAATCTTTATATCTAAAAATCTAAAAATCTTAAATTTAAAAATCTTAAAATCTAAAAATCTTTAAATCTTAAGATCTTAATATTATAAAATCTAAAAA
The DNA here is from genome assembly GCA_024533555.2 of Aedes koreicus. Lineage (NCBI taxonomy): Eukaryota > Metazoa > Arthropoda > Insecta > Diptera > Culicidae > Aedes > Aedes koreicus. The sequence continues at coordinate 92,089 of JAHHFK020001338.1, forward strand.
TGGAAAAATCGAAAAACTTAAAAATTTAAAAATACAAAAATCTAAAAATCTTAATATCTTAAGATCTTAAAATCTTAAAATCTCAAAATCTCAAAATCTTAGTATCTAAAAATCTAAAAATATTTAAATCTAAAAATCTTAAGATCTTAAATCTAAAAATTTCAAATCGAAAAATCTTTATATCTAAAAATCTAAAAATCTTAAATTTAAAAATCTTAAAATCTAAAAATCTTTAAATCTTAAGATCTTAATATTATAAAATCTAAAAATGGAAAAATCGAAAAACTTAAAAATTTAAAAATACAAAAATCTAAAAATCTTAAAATCCAGGAATCTGAGGATCTTAAAATATTGAAATCTAAAATTTCAAAAATCAAAATGTTTTAATATCTGGAAAAAATCTAAGAATTTGAATAATAAAATATATTCAAAAGTTTAGAAATCTGAAAATACAAAATTCTTAGACAAACAGAAAATTTTTGAAACTTGGTCACAACATTCTGTTATGTATACTCTGTGAATCTTCTGTCAAAATATCAGCGTACTCAGTTTTTGAAAACCCCCCAACCAATTATAGAAGAAAACCCGCCACAGCCACCATTTTCTTTATCTTAAAATCAGAAATTAAAAAATAAAAACAAATATCTAAAAATTAGAAAGGTTAAAAAATTTAGGATTCTGAAAGTATCAAAACCATGAACACTTAGGAGCTTGAATTTAATCAATTTTAAAAAGTTCAAATTTAGAGCTATGAAATAGAAGTCAATCAATATTTTTACATTACTACAATCACGAATAAAAAAGGATCCACTGTGCACTGATTTACCGGTTAATTCAGTGGTTAGCCAAGTTATTTGGTTCGAGATTTGTCAGGTACAAATAAAAGCAATGTTTTCCCGACGATGGTTTTATTCGACAAATGTTTTACCATAAGTTCATTCGGTGATATTAGTGTCGATATATATTAAATTTAATGCACACCCTTCATTTATACAGTCTTGACTGTTCAATGCATTAATCGGGTATGTCCAATCACTGTTAATTTACATTAATCGTTATAGATGGTTCTTGAACTTTCTCACGTCTGACAAAATGCTATCAAGTTGTGTAAAAAAACTCTACTTGATATAACGAATCTTGATGTGAGACGTCAGATGCAGTAAAAACTAGATGTACGATCATTGATATCAAGCTACTTTATATCAAGTGATATAGCTCGTAGTCTGGACGGAACATTACATTTCCTATTATTTCTGATAAAATTATGAAATACCATTCAGCAAATTTACCGATTCGTTTAACATGAAGAAAATCTGAAAGTTTGAAGGTAACCTTTGCCCTACCATATTTAATACATTACTTAAGCATAGATAGGTAGTTGTGTTTTATTCGCTAGTATTCACTACAATTTTAGTTTATATCTGTGCATGTTAAATGTAGCCGGATTTTTTATTTTCCGTGTCGAAATCCCGTCAATCTCATCCCTTTAAAATTACATGGGAACAACATTCCCGAGGGGGTGGGCTACCTTAATCATTTTTAATTTCAGGACAATCGGAGTTTTGAATAATAAAAAAGTATACTTAGGCATGCAACCTGACGTAACCTTGTTTACCTAAGCAATTCTAAGAAAAATTCATCAATTTCATTATTAATAAAACTTACATGCCGTATGTTAACGACCTATCGATTGCAGGATCGTTCTCAATATCTCGATCCCTGTCTTTCTGCAAATTAAGACCAGCCTTTTATTTTGCTTCGATTAGACATGCATTGCAAAACACTTTGTAAGAAAGCAGATGATGAGTAGAACCATTTTTGACATATTTTAGTGCCCCAAATTGTTTCCACACATCGCTGGATTGATTGCCATTATTTGTGGTATCAATATGTACACTCACGATGGAAATTTTCTCGACATTTAAGGCGGACATTTTATTATATTCAAATTCAAACTCACAAGCGAAATTGCTGAAAGTCGAAACATAAAAATGTACACTGCATCACCGTCTCACACGCACCCCTCTAGATGGCATATCGCATCGAGACGTCATCATTTGTAATAAAAGCAGATTTCTAAAGGGCTAATGAACATAACTGAAGCGATGCATACATGGTGATAAAAATGCAGCGGCGCGGCGGCGCGCAGATCTAATTTCTGTTAAAACCAAAGATGTGAAGAGAAAGTATTGATAGGTCCGTAAGAGCACGGCAGGTTGTGAAATTGAATAGAAGTAGTTGAAATTGAATCTTTTACCTAACTACCACAATGCGTCAATCTTTTACCTAACTACCACAATGCGTGGTTGGCAAGGGGGGAGGGAACCACTTCGACTCATTCATGTCAACGGGGATCAGTAAACAAAAAGAGACGGCTAGAATAGCAAAAGAACAGAAGAAGGTGTCATAAAATCACCCCCAAGAAAGAAGAAGAACCCTAGTTTGTTTACGAAATAGTTTTTTTTTATGTAACCCACAAACATTGCCTATGGCTCCGTAAAGCTAACGTGATTGAGCCGCACAAATAAACGAGTTGGTTAAAAAAAAGGAATTTCTCAGTAGTTTATTTCTTGTTCTTTAATCAAATAAAGCGTATTGAATAGTGAATAAATTTCGAAATTATTTGTTATAATTTTGTTTTCGCGATCGTTTGAATTCGAGAGTATATGAGGAATGAATTCCGACTTGCCAAGTGCGATGGGAATCAGATCAGAAGTTTCATTACTAAAATGTTGGCTTGAAGTAAAAAATCTCGTCAAAAATGGAGCTTTATTATTGTTTATTCCAGTTCAAGTGGTTTATGAACTGATTTTCACTTATGCTTCGAAAATTTTAAGTATTTTCTTGGTTAAGTTCATCAAACTTTTCGGATTTTTCGTCTAATATGATCTTATTATTCTCTTTTCAGGTAATTCATGTTTCAAGTGATAAAACGCTAGGGCTTAGCGTTCGAGGTATTTAAAATAATAATGTGACGGCCTTCAATGACCAATTTATTCAATCTATGTGAATTTGAAAGGTTCAATATTTCGGTTTGGAATACTGAGAATTTCTCAATGCACTAAAAGAGATATACAGCTTTAATAAATACAAAATACGTTCATATTGTAGTTTGACACACAACTGGATCCGATTCTGAAGCCTGGAACAAATTGGAAGAGAATCAATAAAACGTTCGCTTTAAATTTTCATTTTAAAATCACGAATTTGGATAAGTTTATAAACATGGATACACACACCGCTTGGAACGTCAAATTTTTCATTAGATCTAATAGTTTTGAGATCTTTCCTTCTTCCATTCATAAACATTTGTTACCAATTTTAAACATTCAATCAGCTTACATGGCTGGATGGATGACGGCATGTTTCCAGATCTTTCGTGGCCTTAGCGATCAGCTGCTCCACCGTTTTGACCGCGAAATTATTGGAGTATATCCTCCGTTTGAGGTTCGTCCAAAACCATTCGATCGGACGCAGCTGGTGTACGTTTGGAGGGTTGGCGGTCGTCGTTACAACGTTTATTTTAAGCAGGCTCATTTCCTTCAATGATCTCTTGGTATAATGGGTCGATGCCAGGTCCGAGCATACTGATACTTCTTGATGAAAGCGGTTACATCCCGACTCTTCCGCGTTACAATGTCCATCTTGTCCTGATACTTTTTCACCATTTGACCAGTTCCATCAACCCTGATGAGGCCACCTAGTCTTTGGTCTTTCTCGTCAGCTTCTGCAGCACTTTCCGGTTACGCAGCCCTGTCGGAAGGTAGGAACCAGGCTTCCATTCGATGCTCTCACCTTTTTCCAGGAGGGAGAAGATGGTAAAGATGCTCTGGTGGATGGGCTCTATCCGGTGGACTCGAAGTGCCGTACGATGTCCAGCTTCTTTGCTCAGCGTGAAGCTGACAGTACCAACAAACTATCGAGCGTAGTTGCTTGACTGTTTTCACCATGGCTGCTGCAAACGAACTGATAACGCTGTCAATTTTGTCTCCACACAACAGAGTTGCTTTGATTGGCGATGCATAGGTGGATTCACCACCAGGTAGCAGGAAAATCGCATGGAAAATCACTAAAATCAGTCCTTATTTCGTGCCAAACAAAATAATACTTTTCATTGTCGGAAAAATGTTCAACTCAAACTTGTGTCGGCTTTCGTGCCTTCATTGACTAGACTATCCAAGCCGTATTGAAATTATTCGCACACATCCAAATCCGATTGAAGCCCTATGGAAGTCGCACTTCGCTTCATTTACGACCATCCACACATCAGCAATTAACCATCACCATATTGAGTGGTCAAAAGTTCAACGATCGATTTCCTGTGGCCTGAGCTCGTCGCTTCGTTTGCGGTTGCTTTTTGGAGCTTGAAGTCAACCTAGTGTGTTGCAATTACAGGGAAAGCAGTTTCGATTTGTCACACACTGCCCGAACGACCAGCGATCGCCGCGTCGCCGGTGGTGGTCAGCGATTATTTTGCTTTTCAAACACGCTTTTATTACGGTTCAATTTCGTACACTATCGCAACGCAAACGATCTCCGTGGGTAGTTTCGCGATGCCCTATATATGATATGGAGGGCTCATTGCTCGCATGCAATCACACCGACACCGCCATCATCATCGCGATGATGATGACAATGGAAGCGGCGAAAGTCACCGAGTGCGGGCGAATCGACCGAAGATGATTGCTGTCAATTTTTATCTGATGCACACATACACGCGCGTTTAGATTCGTTCGAAAGGGGGGAACCGATATGAATTTGTGATTGCACTGACTTGAGATCGATATTTAAATTTAGCAAATGCGAATGCGTATGAGCTGGCGTTACGAAGAATAGTTCAAGCAAAACAAAAAGGTTAAGATGCGGGCTTGGTTCGTTTTTGTTTTAGCCGCTGCTGCTGCTGTGCCGGTATTTGAATGGTCTTTTCCTGTAAGTACACGTGACCAGCGCAACAACAGCAGGGACTTTTCCTATCTTCGTGGATTCGCGAGAATTGTATACATGGCCCTATCGCACGATTCCCACCCGGAGGTACGTGCTCTCAACGGGTCGGCTAGGTTTTTACCGAAAACGTTGAAACTTATTCCTCATAACCAGCACACAGCTAGTTCCAAGGAAATCAGAATTTCTGCTTAGTTAATGCTTTGGGTGTATCAGTTCCGAGAATGTCCCGCACCGGATGGATTGAGATTTCCCTTACGTGTACCATGTAGAATTGAAACCTTTTGCACAGTACGTACAAAGTAACACGCACAAGTCGGTTGAGCTTATTTTTCGACAGTTGGAATTTGTAGCAACCAAGGGTTTCTTCTTTTCCACTGCAAAAACTGTTGTGAATAGAGCTGAATTGAATGTAATGGACGATGTACATGTAGGTGCATACCGCGCATTACACACGAATACACACGGCCGGGCCAGCACCAGGCCGGACCAAATGTGCGATGTGTAATCGAGAAATAATACTCGCAGCGGAAAAAGAGCCCCCGCCGTGTACATTGCACAAAAGAAAGTTGGAACATTTTTGTTCGGATTAAGAGTGATACCTAGGCGCTAATCGGCTGTTGTTTGCTCTAGGGCGATTCGATCGGTAAACAATCGGGTCGATGTATGTTTTGAGAAACTGTCTTTCTTTCTACTTTTTTTTTTTTTCGAGTGCCTGCTAATGTGAGGATTGGACACTTGCTTTTGTCAATTCTGCGTATGATTATTTCATCGTGTTTGGAATCGCCAACGGAAGCAATGCGAGAAAGTGAAACGCCAACGAGTGGCAGGTAGGGCCTACCTGACGGGCTTACATACATTCCAAGCATTCTTGTTACCATCGCAGTTGTTGTCGCCGGCTTATGCAAGCCAATCGATACCGATAGGCAAATGGATTAAAAAGGGTTGACATATGGTCGCTAGGTAGACGGGGGTACATAGTATGGCGCAGTGATGAGAATATTTGATTGTACGTTTGAAAATATTCCGTTCGGATGTCAAGAAAATCTATAATAATGAAATTTAGTTCAACTCTACTAAACTAACTAACTTTAAGCTTATATCAATTGTAAGCTTAGCTTGTGTATGATTTCGATTGCCAAACAACCCACTGATTGACAGAAGCCCTTATGCACTTATGTATATGGAAATTAAGATTTGGCATAAATTCGTTTACATGAAACATGCATGTAAATTTAAGCCAGATGTTCAAACTAGTTTAAACATCTTTAAGCTAGCAATTGAAGGAGGAATTTATGCATCGGTTAAAATTCATAATTTTTTTTTCCAGTGTGTACAAATACATGCATTGAACTACATAAATGATCTCATTTTTTTCTCCTGAAATTGGGACACTGATCACTAGGACCGTTTCTTATCTATTGTGATGTATCCACTTTGCTCTCTGCCTGGCCATAATAAACTACAATGTAAGAGGCTATTATCAATTATTGGAATTTTCCCAACATGGAATAATACTCCGTATGAAGTGAATTACTTTGATGGGAGGGTAGGCCCAGACTTCGCGAGGTTCTAAAATACCCTTTGTTAAGAAATCTGCGCCTTTGTTCAAATAGTGCAGCACAGCTACACAATCAATGATCTGAACTTTCGGTTTCTATATAAAAAAATGACATTCGTCATCATGAAGTTTTCCAATAGGTTTTAAGTAGCACTTACTAGAACATAAATCCTTGTTAGAGAGATATAGTAGCTTTTTTGTGTTTAAATTAAAGCATGTGTCTTTATAAAACGTTTCGATTGTTGAGCTTTGGACGTATTCTTCAATTTGGATTTAACTTTCGAATTTTCTCATAATTTTAACTCATTTTTAAGAGCCGAAGTTGAAATGCCGAAGAATGGTTCCGGACCTATAAATTGATCAGATGACCCCATCTTTGCTATACAATCAGTTTTTTTTTTTCATTTCCTTCAATTCCACAATGACCTGCAGCCCAATAAAGATTAACTTTGATGTGACATGACGATGGCTCTATTAGTTGATAGCACTCTACACAAGTTTTGGGGTGTAAGAAATTGATTTAAAAGCATTTAATGCTTCACTATCAGCAAAAATACAAATGTTGGCATTTTTTTCGAAAATTTCTTGCCATTCTAGAATGGCATATGTTTCAGCTTGAAATACTTTAAAGCCCGATTCAAAGTAAATATGGGCGCATTCAAGTGATCACTAATTAAACAACATACACGGTTGATCAAAACGTCAAACAAAAGAGTATTTATTTAAACGATATAAATTTTTAAGTATATAAATTTATATATTTAAATATAAATTTAAATTTTGTTTCAGAGAGCGATTCGGATTGTTACTGGCACAAAATGACTTATATCCTTCTCTTGAAAGGATGTTACTGCTCTTTGTCCCTAGTGCCACATTTATGATACATGCGCTGTACTCTAGCCACACTCAAAGTATCCTTGTAACGTTTGATTACAAGACACATCGTTGACTTAGGGAATTTTAACACTTTTGCTATTTTTGAGGCAGACCACGAAGGATTCTCTTTATGTTTGTGCACAATTAATTTTCTTTTCTGTAGTTCCATGATCCGTAATTTCTATATGCGTTGATCAATCGAGAAAAACTTTTCAGAAATGTTTTCGTCAATGAAACATCAACAAATTCCTGTCAAAGGTTTTTTAGTCCAAACACCAGGAACGCGGTGGTGTATTAAACCGTGCATTCAGATTTACTTTGAATCGAGCTTTGAGCCATTAATCCATTTGCTCACATGAATTAATACCAAGTCCTGTTATATCTGCTCTTATTATATCATCAGGTTTCGAACCATCGGTATGAAATAAAACGAAAAGAGCCGAAAATTAATGTGAATTTAGAACAGACAAAACCTAAGTTAAAACAAATATATTCCATATGTTAATTCTAGTGCCTTTCATAAAACTTTAATAAAACTGAATAAAGCTAGATGGTTTTGGCAATGTTGAGACTTGGGATGACCAGATCACTCAAAAAGAGCTCTTTAGATCGTCTGAGCCTTTGAGCATTTTTCATCGCATCCAATTGATCCGTATTAGGCCTTAGTGGGGGTACTACGCATTTCTCCGGTTATTGAAGTAGTAACCAGATGTATTTGAGCTATTTTTTGTTTGTTTTAGGCCACCAAATTAATGATGCGAGAGTAATTCCTGGTTTAACTATGATCGAGTATATCCATTGAATCATGTTCGACTTTCATCCCCATTTTCTACCAAAGGTTCTACTGCATGTTCAAAGAGCATTCGTAGCGTTATTTACTACTTGCTCTTGATGTGGATTCCAAGTTAGTTTTTTTTATCCAAAATAACTCCAGGAAACTTCACTTCTACTGAGAAGTTTAAACGTGTTTCTTCATAGTAAATACTGTTGAAGGAGGTTTTGCGCCTTTTAGTAAAAGGTACAATTGTGGTCCTCGTTCATATAAACCATTCAGGCGTACACCATTCTTTCAGAATCAAATTTTACCTCGAACGATTATGACAATATTATTTGCAAATCCAATTACTTCAAATCACAAGAATCTCCATGAACTGATGTCTCTTTTTTGATAACATCTCTTCTATCCATCAAATATCAAGAATGTGATAATGTTATATCTCAATTATTTTTTCAAGTCTGTGCATAGCAGTTATTGTTGATTTGCCTGTTTGATAAGCGAATTGCGACTGGTAAAAAGGTGTTTCCTGGAGTGTTCCAGATTAGGCGTATTCAATATTGAGGACAGAATAATTGGTCTAATATGATCTCATTAAACTGGAAGTACATCTAGAGCACCGAGTGGAAACTTGAAAGTAGTTAGAAAAACGTTGGAAAAATACATCGGCTAAATTTGCTGTTTTATACAAATTTTGGTTTGAAAGTGTTTTCAAGTGCATCACGTGACAAGTTTCTTAATTCATTAAGAGCAAGACACTGGTCGCATAGATGTTGCGTTGGAACTAGAACATAACTTCCTCATCATAGTTTGTGATGTATTTGCTTGAATTAATATTTCTGTTTATCATTACTAGCATATGCAATAAGTAGCATTTCTATCCAGTGTATAATTCATACAGGGTATGGCCATTGAAGTCTTACATTAAAAACCACATGTAGATTCCACAAAACAAAACCTTTTGATTTCAAATGCATACGAATTCACTTGTAAAATCAACGATTAAATTCAAAATGACCACTTACGAGAAAAAAAACCTGCTTCAAGCGATCAAAAAACACATTTTCTGCTCCCGCAGGTTTTCTTCTGGTATAAGATTCCATTCAGCAACTAGAAGTCTCTTCAGGTTTTCGAAAATTTCATGTTTTCTAGAGAAGACGCTGGGCTCCAACGTACATTGGATTCAAGTCAAGTCAGGTGAATTCGCTGGCCCCTCCGAACTAGAAATGAATCCTGGAAAATGATCAACAATCCACAGTTTCGTTCTATGAGCTGGTGTGGTGGCCTGTTGGAAAACTCAAGGCGTTGAACCAATGTGAGCTTGTGCCCATGGCTCAACAACATTCTGTAGAACCAATTCCCGGATTGTTGATCGATTTTCATCCCCTTAGGAACAAAAAAACAAAGTTCGACCGTTATGAGTAGTTCCAGCCCAAACCATCCCTGAGGCAGGTTTTTGCCGCCAAACGTCCGAATTTCTCCGGATTCTTTTATCAAACAAACCCTATCGTTTTGCTTGTTTACGAATTGATGAAAAGTGAAGAGTCCATAAATACGATATTTTCCAGCTTTGCTTCCGCCGCTTTTGCAGCAATGCTTTCAAAGGCCGTTCACACAAAAATCCGGACAAACAAAAAATAATTTAGAAAAACAACAGCGTGTTTTTGATTCATATTATTTATTTCATTTTATAGATAAATGTGACACTCAACACAACTGCATATAGATTTATATGGATTTATTTCCATACGCTGTTGCGCACATTTTCTTATTCACTCCTTTCATCAATCTTTGCACGGTGTCCTTGTCAATTTTCTTCGAAGCAGTAAGCCACTTGGAACGAAATTCTTGGATCGTTGATACCTCTCCACCAAGCGTTTTGAGGTTTACCTTGACCATTGACCAGTATGTTTCAATCGGGCGGAGCTGTGGACAATTTGGTGGATTAGAATCCTTGGGAGCGTAAATAACGTTATTTTCCTCATACCAAGTGATTTTATCTTTAGCGTAATGACAGCTGGCCAGATCTGGCCAGAACAGGGATTGAGTCGCATATTTTCTCAGGAAAGGTGAGAGCCGCTTTCTGAGACATTATTGCCGGTAAATCTCAGCGTTTACGGTACCTGTGGTTACGAAAATCTGAGATTTTAGCCCACCGGAACATACTGCTTGCTAGACCAGATATTTTTCAGGGAATTGGGTTTAATACTTCCGTTTCAGATGGTCAGGGGCATATTTCCGGCTAGTTGAAGGGTTAAATTCTGTTCCCGAGCGATATTTGAATTTTTTAAAGCAGTATGTTTCGTAATCCATGACAACACTATGGAATTTTGTGAGAAGGTGTTCAGAAAGCTTTCTGGAGCGTGTTTAAACCGAGTTTTGTTGCTTTGCTTTATGATCTGGGTGTGTTTGAGCTTTGAATGGTCTCAATCCAGCCTTAGACTTCACTTTTTGCAAAGAACCGGTTGACATTTGCACTTTTTTCGCAACTGTCCGTGTTGACACCTTCAAGTTTGCCTGAAAAGCAGCAAGGACTCTTTCCTCCTTCCTTGTGTTGCTCACCACCACTTCCAGCTTTCCTTTCGACAGTAAGACCCTCTTTATAACGTCTAATCACATCTGCAACAGTTAATTTTTGGGTCCTCCCTTAGCTTAGTCGGTAAAGGCGCAGCTACAAAGCAACACCATGCTGGAGGTGGCTGGGTTCGATTCCCGGTCTGGTCTAGGATTTTTTCGTAAAGGAAAATTTCTCGACTCCCTGGGCATAGAGTATGATTGTACTCGCCACACAATCATACTAATGCAAAAATGGTACTTGGCATCGAAAGCTCTTAATAAATAACTGTGGAGGTGCATTTAGAACACTAAGTTGAGAGCAAGCAATAAGCTAATTGTGAAAGCAATAAGCTTGAAATACTAAAGAAGAACAGTTGATTTTGGCACATTTAACGATTCTGCGATGAATCGAACAGTAGAATTGGGATTTTCCAAAGATTTCCTGCGTGCTATTTCAGACGGCGCCATCTTGAATGCAGAATGTGTTTTTGTAAACAATGTGTGTGATTCACGTTTGTCTATGTATTGGTTATGTACGTAACATGTTTCATTCCATTTCGTAGTGATTTGACTAAGAAAAAGGATAAATACTTTGTCCGGATTTAGGTGTGAACGGCCTTTACCACTCGATTCTTCATTGTAAGAGCCTGTACCTTAAGGAGCTTGTATGGCTTGAGCTGAAAGCCTGTCCACGTTGAATTTCGGACACCAAAATAATGGCAACAAAATAAAACTACTCATAGTTCAACAAAACCGATTGTTTATTTTACAATAATCGAGTTATATCTACATTAGAAACAGTTGATTAAAATGTTAATCCTTCTTTCTGTAAAATTCTCAAACTTTCTGTGGTACACCTGCCATCAGGTTCCGTACTGTATCCTCAGATACGCCCGCTTGACGATTCTCCATCTTCTCTTGAAATCATCGGTACCATTTGCTTTCTTCTTAGTTTCGAAGAGTTTCCGCTTAACTAGAGCCCAGTACTTCTCTAATGGGCGAAGTTCTGGACAGTTTGGTGGATTGGCTGTTTTTGGCACGTATTTGACCTCTTGTACCTCATACCATTCCAGGACGGATTTCGCATAGTGACAAGAGGCCAAATCAGGCCAAAACAGAGCTGGAGAGTGGTGGCTTCTGATCAACGGTAGCAACCGCTTTTGCAGACATTCTTTCTCGTATACATCCTTATTGATAGTACCGATAGAGACGAAACTTTTAGATTTGCGACCACAACTACGTATGGCCTGCCAAATCAAATACTGATTCGGGAATTTGGATACCTCTGTCCGGAAATGCTCGGCAACGGCGTTTCTTTGCATTGCGGTGTGAAAAGCCTGACCCGGAAGCTGTTTAAAGTCTTCGAATACGTTTGTTTCGTCGTCCATTATGATATAAGAAAATGTTTGCAAAAAATTGGTGTAAAGCTCCTTAGCACGAGTTTTTGCAGTGAAATTTTGCTTGTCATCACGGTTGGGCACCTTTTTCACTTTGTACGCCTTCAGTCCTAGCTTCTGCTTCACTTTTTGTACGTATGATTTTGACTTTCCATCTTTGCGAGAGACATTTTGCACAGAAAGATTGGGATTTTTCTCAAAAATGACTGCCACCTTCTTGTCCATTCTTCCAACCTTCCGATTCACAGTCAAGCGCTGGTCGAATAATTTAAAAAATATGGTACTTTTCGGTAGTTTTAGTTTCTTGGCAAAATCACCCAGGTAACCAATCAGCATTAAATAAAGCACGTAAGTAGCCCTATATGCGTCTTACCGACAAGCGATATAATGCATTTGAGCATCATAGTCAACTTACATGCAATTCAAAAGCAGGTTTTGGCCCACTATACGGCTAATTTAATGCTGGACCCCACCACAAGATGACGTCTAATTGGTAACGTTTGCAATTGACAGCTAGATGACAGCAGTTAAAATGTCGTTCTACTACGGGGAAGTTTAGCTTTTAGAATGCTGATTAAATGCTGGATTGAAAAGGCGAAGCAAAAAAACATAAGACCTATTTTCAATTGAAGATTTTATTAATTTTCCTGTTTTGCCTCTTATATTTTTTTGCTTCTCCTGTACTGATGATGATGGACATTTGCTTTTTGTTTAGACCCCTCATTTTTTCTTATGAATGGGGAAACTCAAATTCGCTGCAGTTTTGCGTTTCCTAGGATGGGATTCGAACTCGTTGCTTCGTAGTTGATGTGTTTTTATTCCGCGTCTTTATCCTCTTACCTAATAAGAAACGCATGGGAACGGTTTCAATATTTGCCCGTTATAAACTTCACTGTCGTCACCCAGGTAACCAATCAGCATTGAAATATGCACTATTTCTGCATCATACTTGCAATAACGATTCTTCTTGCTTTACATTGGTAGTCTGAATGCATAGCTGTTGTATAATAGCATACGAAAAGCTACCGTAATGTTATCGGTCGGATATCTCCATTTTTTATGCTTGAAATATTATTAGAATATCGCACTCGATGTAAAGATTTGTTAACAATTTTAACTAAGCATTTTTAGTGCGTTATTCTAATAATATATCAAACATAAAAAATGAAGATATCAGCTAACATTACGGTAGCTTTGCGTATGCTATTATACAACAGCTACGCATTCTGAATGCCAATGTACAGCATGAAGAATCGTAAATGCAAGTATGATGCAGAAATAGTGCATATTTCAATGCTTATTGGTTACCTGGGCACGTACCGATAAATTCTAATTTTGCTGCCGTTCGTACAAACTGCGTTTGCGCACTTCCACTTGATTCGACGCCATTTTACTGAATATAACAAGAATGTAAACATGTTGCAACACGAAATAAAGTGGAGAGTTTCAGCTGTCATATAAATGAAACGTTTCGGCGATCCGTGAAAAAATTCAAAATCTACACTGAAAGAAAAGTGTCCGGAAATTTAACGTGGACAGACTTCAATTCACCTTTAGGAGATGGCAAGAGTGTGAATAAGAAAGATCAAGAAAAAAACAATTCAATATTTCTTGAAATACTTTTTGACTACTAGGTTAGGCAAAAAGTTTTGAAACTGACATCTATGGAGCAGTAGTAAAACCAAAATTCATACACCATTTTGATATTTCATCTTTTATAAGAACGTTTCATTTTGATCTGTCGATTCATTCTTTGTTTACAAGCCTTTTGAATTTGACGTGTCGGTGTATTTTTCAACAATGGAAGAATCCGAACATCGTGCAGTGATTAAATTCTTTGTTTTGGAAGGTTTATTGGCAACTGAGATCCATGCAAAGATATTAAATGTATTAAATGAGTCTTGTCCTTAATTTCCAACCGTTCTTCGATGGGTTTTGAAGTTAAAGCGTGGCCGTACAAGCGCTGAAGCCGATCAACGCTCACAACGTCCAAAAAGTGCATCAACACCAGAAATCATTGCGAAAATACAGGATACAGTTTTGGAAAATCATCGATCTGCTGTGGATGTGATAGCTGACATCATAGGCATCTCACATGAAACAACATGGTATATTTTGGCTGAATTTTTGGGTTTCAAAAACATGTGTTTACAATTGGTGCCGAATTTGTTAATAATGCAACAAAAAAACTTTCGAATGTGACTTTCTCAGCAACATTTAGAGCAATTTCGAAAGGATAAAAAGGATTTTCTTCGTCGATTCATCTCTATTAATGCGATTTGGGTCCACTACCATGATCCTGAATCAAAACAAGAGGCTAAGGAGTGGTGTGAGCCAGGCACTTTGGCTCCAAAGCGAGTTCGTGTCCAGAAATCGGCCAAGAAGGTGTTAGCTTCAGTTTTTTTTAGATGAAAAAGAAATTTTATTTATAGATTATCTCCAAACTCTGATCAATCAACTCTGATTATTCTTCTGACCTTTTGGACCAGTTGCATGAAAAAAATTGCGCGAAAAGCCCGGTTTGCAGAAGAAAAAAATCATTTTTTATCAAAACAATGCACAAAGAGGTTATAGCCGTCGTAGAGGAGTATTTTGCAGGTCTTCCGGAAAGTCATTTCCATGATGGGACAACAAAGTTGGAAGATCGTTGGACCAAGTGTATTGATCTTATGGAGACTATACTGAGCATAAAAGTGATTTCCCAAAAAATAAAAATTATTTTCATATCCGCTTTCAAAACTTGTTGACTAACCTAGTAGTAATTAAAAAAGATTTCTAGAAATATTGCCTTTAAACTTGCACAAGGCATGCTGACAGATAGGAGGTTTGGGAATAAGACAGATCTGCTAGATGCTGCATTCTTGAAACATGCTTGGCATGGTCCCATATGTAGAAAATTTAGAGAAATAATAAATTCATGGTTTGAAGAACTAATGAACTCCCATGAAAATTCATTAGCAAAGGTGTCATTAAATATTAAGTTCAATCTTCTGCTTTCCCTAATTCAGTCGTATGACAAATTCGACCTAATGGATTTCGGTCTAGTGGCGTTTGGCTTAATGCCATTCAGTCTAATGGCCATACACCGTTCTTATTAACAAAAAAAAAAATACCCAGGTAACCAATAAGCATTAGCGTATGCAGTAAATCAACCCTAAATCTGCATTTCAGATGTAAGAGCATTATATTAGCATTATATTAGCATCTTCAATGCTATCTGTTGTAAAGTTGAATTTCAAATGCTATTTAAATGCTTGTAGCTTGTAATAAGCATTTCGAATGCAAAATAGCATTAATGAAGCATTATCATTGCATTGCAGTAAAGCAACCGAATATTGGGCCAAAAACGGCATTCATGTTGCATTTGAGGCGACTTATTTGCTTGATAGGCTGCCGTTAAGACGCTTTGGAACTGCTTATTGGTTACCTGGGTAGCTTCAAACCAGGCCATGCCACCGCGTCGCTGCCTCCGAATGTAAGAGTAGCACAGGTCTAATTAAAATAAAGTATATTGATGATATATGTTTTCAATTGAAGATAATTTTTAATGCATGCATCGTGTAAATATTGCTTCTAGACATAATTCCTCCTTGTCTCTGAATGACATGAACCAAAAGAACATAGGAACCTCTTAACATATCTTATAAACACATTATAAAGTGTTTCGTTCCTCGAAAACTTGAAAACTCTCATATCCTGTGAACGACCTTTTTGTTCGAACAAGCAACTTATATTCGATCAATCCGATCCAATTTCGCCCTGAAGCGCCGGCCAGCTAGTTTATAATTCAATTCCCATTGGATCGACTCATCTATATTTCAGTTCGTTCGGGTCCTATTTCGGGACGCCTATCAGGTAAACGCATCGTGTATCGATCGATCCCAAAACGAGCGAACCCCGAAACGTCGGTCGTGTCTCGACTTCTCGAACCCGAAAATAGCCTCAACCCGCGTGCGGTGGACGGAAATCGGTATCGACGGTCTCCGCTTTCTCGAAAGTTGAACGCACAAAAGAAGAAATTACATACAAAACAGATAAGCGCAGTAGCGATGGCCCTAATGCCTGCCGGTCGGTAAAAATAGACATCCGAATGGTGTGATAATCGTACAGAGGTTCAACCTGTCAACTACATTGTTCGTGCAGTTCGAACGCAGAACGCAACTTGATTTCGAACGAAAATTCGTTTAAACGCAATAATTCCAAACGAGGGCCATCGAAGCGCGTCTAGAGCGTTTGTTTTGTCATTCAAATTTATGCCTGTGACGGGCGTGGATAATGTTATGCATGGAGGCGAGCGACAGAACTTGACCCTCAAAATAAAAAAAGAAGCTTCGCATCAACTCTCGTCAAAGCCATCAAATGAAACTCTGGAAAAATAAATCAAATTGAAGTGTTTGCACCTGCTTTCCGAGCGATTCAGATGTGACGACAAATGTCAAGGTTGCCACGGTAACAATGGTGACAGATCTTATGCAACATCGGCGTATCCACCTTCGCGCCCCTTGCGATCCTCGGGTAGCAACCGGAAAGTGAAAGCAAAGTCAGTCCGGTCGCTTATTATCTGGTGCCTTTCTTTGAGTAGGTTATTTTTTGCGCCCCAAAATTGCCATTCGCCTCGAGTGGCTCCCCGGAGTGGCTGAAAATGAATGCGAAAATGAGATAACCTCTCCTCCTCTCTATTTCGATTGATGCCCGTCAAAAGAAAATATGCGGGGGTTCATTTTCGCGTTGATTTAATTTCGATGATCAAAATCTGAACATGTCATTCATCAAATTTCCACCCCCGCGAAAATGGCCGTGGAAATTGAATAAGGAACAATAAAACAAGATTTTTATTCGGCCAGCCAGCCGAATGGTATCGATCTTCCAAGCGTTTTTCAGCTTCTACTGTTGCCATGTGAACTGATAAACTGCTGAAGCCCGAGTTCATCGACGACGGCGACGATGAAGACGGTAGTTTGTAACATATGTTTCATGGCGAGCGTCCGGCGCGTCGTCGCCATCACAGTGTTATCGTCCCGACCAGCCAGCGCCCCCCCAATCCACCGCCATTCGCCAAACGGAAGCCGCATCGTCGCTTCCATCGGTTACGGACTTTTGAATTGACCCAGTTTTTTCGGGCCTTTTTCTTCGCACCATACTTAGCGTCCCATTCCGATGGAAAGTGAACGACGCTCATTTATGCATGCACGCACAACGCACATAGCACGTAGAAAGGGGCATCGATTTTCGATTGAAAGTAAAGTCGCTTTTGGTCCGCTTTGGGAAAGTACGAACACGAGCCAAATGCGTCGAGGTCGAATTTGGGGAAGAGTTCAAAGGGTCGAACCTTTCCGGATGGGGTGAAGCCGTTTGAAGGCTGAACGTTGGCGGTGGGTACTGGTTAAGGTGAAGATACTTTGTAGGACTAGTAACGGTATTTGGGAAGCTGCCATTTTCCACACACAAACACTTTGCACATTTTTCTGCTGACCTCGGCTGTGCTGATCTCGGTTGAGGATTGTTTACTGAAATCTCATCTAAATTGACAGCCTGATATCAGCGGTACTCTATGGCAATGACGTTTATACAAGGTCTGGGCCACCAGGCAGTTTACTTGTGTTGGATGCAAAAATATAGTAAACATTGCTGGCCAAGCGAGCGCCGACGTCAAACTACCATAACATTCCATACTGTGAACTGATAGTTTGACATCACCATAAACAGCTGTGCCGTGTAAAAAAAAAACATTGTGAGGAAACACAAATACCACTATACATTTCCACATCTCACGAATACCGTTAAACCTTGTATGAACGTCATTGACTCTATGGTACTGCTGTAAATAAAGTGTAACTAATGTCAGTTGAATTTCATTTGCCGTGCGTTCGGCTGTGCGTATCTCGGCCAGGGCTGATAAATGTCAGTTTCTATGAAAAAACGAAACATGATATTTACCGAATGCGTTTGCAAATCTCATCGTGCAATGAAATATTGATGAAGATTTGCTTTTAAATTTCGTCGATTTTTCTGAAATAAAAGAGCATGACAGTGTTTAGGACAGCTTAATTACATGCACATTCATTGATATTATTATTACCTACAACGCAAAACTTCAAGTGAAATTTCAACTTAATTGATTGCAATTTATTGCTTGTCTAAGTTTTCGCAGACCAACGTATGCATTAAAAAAGTGGACTTTTTTTTCGGATGGTGATAAAAAAAAACAGCTCAGACAGATAATTGCTTTTGATAAATTTCCCATGGAAGGTAATTATTTAAGCATTCTTGCAAAAAAATTCAACGCCCTTGCGAGCGGCCTTCCGACTGTTAATCAGAACCTTCGCCATGGCGGACGAAAACATGCGTGTAGGCATGTTTTTGAGTTCTTTCTTCGTTTTATTTATCAATTCCTCCTCAGTTTTCGCGACAAAATTGTTGCAGTAAATCTTACGCTTAAGGTTGGCCCAGAAATTCTCGATGGGACGCAGCTGGGGGACGTCGGGCGGGTTCGCCGACTTAGGTACCACATCGATATTCAGCCGCTCCATCTCCTCCAACGATCGCTTCGAGTAGTGGGCTGACGCCAGATCCGGCCAGAACACCGCGTCTTCGCCCTTATGGTATTTCTTGATGAACGACGCATCCTCCGGCAGGCATGTCGTACTATAAATTTCCCCGTTCACGGCCAGTCCGGAGCGAAAGAAGAGCGGCTTTGACATCCTTTTCTCAATTATTGTCAGCCACAGCAGCACCTTCTTGGGGAACTTGGTGTGTGAAAGGAACTTCACCTCGGAGCTTACTTCTTTCGTGGGGGAAGTAAAATACGAAGTGCCCTGCCAGTCGTTGCCATCCAAGGTGAGATAGGCCTCGTCGTCCATCACCACCGCACGTCGCGATTCGCCGGGAAAATCGAGTTGACCATCTTATCCAGCCGCTGCCGCTGCGTCACTGCCTGCAGCTTCGAAACCAGTGGACGCGACTTCCGCTCCCTGACATGTATGTTCATGTTCGCAAGGTACTTTTTCACTGTTTGGCCGGTTGAACCGACCTCCCGGCCAAGCGCACGCAGCGATGTAGCCACTTTTCCCTCGGTCTTCCTCTTCAGCATCCTTTGGAGCTTCTTGTCGCTTAGGGTCGTCGGCCGTCCGGAACCGGGCTTTCTTTTGATGCTCTGATTGTTGTCTAATAGTGCCAAGATGTTGTAGATGCCGGAACGGGCGTATCCGGCGGCCACAAAGTGCCACACGATGTCCGTTTTTGACGCACCGGGGAGGCGCTCTTTGAACGTGCACACTTCTGAACGGAGTTGCTTCACTGTTTTTGCCATCACGGTTAGTGTTTGACTGATAGAGCTGTCAAATTTTTTCTGCTGACTCATGGGTTACTATGATTGATGTTGCATGGGTAGTTTTGTCAGTGGTGGTGACGGTAAACCCATGAAAAATCTGCAATTTATGTCCATTTTGTTTAAATGCAAACGTTAGTTAGAAATTTGAGAGTCAAAATCGTTTTAGAAAAAATCTCTCATGACTGCATGATGGTAACTAAGAGAATGACAAAACCGTTCATGATAGTTCGTGTCTTGTCCTGATAGTGAGATGATAGTATTTTCTCTTTGTCACATGCCGGCCGTGAGGTTTACCAGCTCTGATCGTGGCAAAAATACTTGAAAAGCCGAGCTCAACTAACTTCAACTTCAGCGTTGGTGTGGTTTAGTGGCAGTGTTTCAACTTTGGTTTGAGCATTTGAACTGATGTTTCAGTTTTGAAAACAAACTAATTTCCTCACATTCGAGTAGAGTTTTGAAAACCAGCTCATTTTCTCACATTTCACTCAGAAAATCATCAAGAAAAAACATTAAACTTAACAGTAATGTATTTAAGAAAAGGACTTTTGTGCAGCAAAACATTAAATTGAAGTAATAATGGCCGTAGCCCCAACATAGGGAGGGGTCAATTCACCTAAGAACATTCGCTGCCGAAAAAATGCATTGAACTCTTTTAACTTTTCACTAAGGCCGTTGGTCAAACCTGCGAAGTTCAAATTCAATCAATTGCGATTTGTTGATGGCTTTAAAACGGTCATCTGTAACAGGAACCGTCCTTATACTACTTACTTACTTTAACCGATTCAATACGGATGGACCCAAGATTAAAATTTGCTGTCAACATTAGGCTTTAAGAGCTGCAGCGGAACATTTGTAAGTAAACTTGTTCAAAAATATCTCTTTTAACTAGAAAAAATATTCAACAGCTATGATTACAGGACACAACGATAATACAAATCATCTAAACTGTCCTTGAGTTCAGATCTTGATGTTGTACATGATCGACAAGGAGGTTTAGAGTGTTTTGACCGTACTTATTAGCTGTAAAAGCTACAAGGAAAATCTTAACACTGTTGCAGACATATTACAGTATTCCCAGAATATCTACGGTTCTCCAAACAATTCTTGAGCTCAGGTCTTGGTGTTTTTTTCATGATCAACAAGGCGATTTAAGAGGTCTCCATCATACTTATGAATTGGTAAAGCTCCATGGGACATCATGGCACAATCATAGTCATATAACAGTATTCCCAGATTATCGAAGGCACTCCAAACTATTTTTGAGTTTAGATGTTGATGTTTTTCTTGATCAACAAGGCGACCAACGAGGTTTCCATCGTACTTATGAGTTGGTGAAGCTCAATGGGGACATCATTGCATAATTTTAGTCATATAATAGTATTCCCAGAATATCAACGGTACTCCAAACTATTCCTGAGTTAAGATCTTGATGTTTGGCATGATCAACAAGGTGATTTGCGAAGTTTCCATCGTACGTATTGGTAAGGCTCCATGGGACATCATTGCACAATCATAGTCATATAACAGTATTCCCAGAATATCGACGGCACTCCAAACTATTCTTGAGTTAAGATGTTGATGTTTTTCTTGATAAAAAAGGCGATCAACGAGGTTTCCATCGTACTTATGAGTTGGTAAGGCTCCATGGGACATCATGGCACAATCATAGTCATATAACAGTACTCCCAGAATACCAACGGCACTCCAAACTATTCTTTAGTTTAGATTTTCATGTTTTTCTTGATCAACAAGGCGGGCAACGAGGTTTTCATCGTACTTATGAGTTGGTGAAGCTCAATGGGGACATAATTGCACAATTTCAGTCATATAATAGTATTCGCAGAATATCAACGGTACTCCAAACTATTCTCGAGTTAAGATCTTGATGTTTGGCATGATCAGCAAAGTTTCCATCGTACATATGAGTTGATAAAGCTCCATGGGACATCATTGCACAATCATAGTCATATAACAGTACTCCCAGAATATCGACGGCACTCCAAACTATTCTTGAGTTTAGATGTTGATGTTTTTCTTGATCAAAAAGGCGATCAACGAGGTTTCCATCGTACTTATGAGTTGGTAAGGCTCCATGGGACATCATGGCACAATCATAGTCATATAAAAGTACTCCCAGAATATCGACGGCACTCCAAACTATTCTTTAGTTTAGATTTTCATGTTTTTCTTGATCAACAAGGCGAGCAACGAGGTTTTCATCGTACTTATGTTGGTGAAGTTGATCGTACTTATGTTGGTGAAGTTGGTGAGTTGGTGAAGCTCAATGGGGACATCATTGCACAATTTTAGTCATATAAAAGTATTCCCAGAATATCAACGGACCTCCAAACTATTCTTGAACTAAGATCTTGATGTCGGGTATGATCAACAAGGTGATTTGCGAAGTTTCCATCGTATGTATTGGTAGAGCTCCATGGGACATCATTGCACAATCATAGTCATATAACAGTATTCCCAGAATATCTACGGCACTTCAAACTATTGTTTAGTTTAGATGTGAGAATACTTTCATATGTCTTAAAAGGTGTTATGATATCTCATGATATTTTTCTCACCCATACGTACAGTGGAGACATCGTGAACCGCCTTGTTGATCATGTGGAACATCGAGATTTGAACTCAAGGAAAGTTTGGAGTACCGTAAGTATTTTAAAAATACAATAACATGTCTATTACAGTGTAATGATGTCCTGAGGAGCTACTGCAACTCATCAGTACGGTGAAAACATCGTATATAGCCTTGTTGATCATGTAGAACGTCAAGATCTGAACTCAAGGATATTTTGGAGTACCGTAGGTATTCTAGAAGTACTATAACATGTCTATTATAGAGTAATGATATCCCATTGGGCCCTTTTAACTCATAAGTATAGTGGAGATATCATGTAGAACATCAAGATCTGAACTCAAGGAAAGTTTGGTGTACTTTAGGTATTGTAGGAATTCTTCCTCCCTTAGCTCAGTCGGTAAAGGCGCAGCTACAAAGCAACACCATGCTGGAGGTGGCTGGGTTCGATTCCTGGTCTGGTCTAGGAATGTTTCGTTAAGGAAAATTTCTCGACTCCCTGGGCATAGGGTATGATTGTACTTGCCACACAATCATACTAATGCAAAAATGGTACTTGGCATCGGAAGCTCTTAATTCATAACTGTGGAAGTGCATTTAGAACACTTAGTTGAGAGCAAGCCATAAGCTAATTGTGAAAGCAATAAGCTTGAAATGCTAAAGAAGAAGGAATTCTAAAACATGTCTTTTACAGTATTATGCTATCCCGTGGGTTTATTTCAACTCATAAGTACGGTGAAAACATCGTGAATAGCCTTGTTTATCATGCAGAACATCAAGATCTGAACTCAAGGATAGTTTAGAGAACCTTAGGCCATCTAGGAATACTGAAGCATGTCTATTACAGTTTGATGATGTCTCATGGAGCTACTTTATCGCATATGTTTGGTGGAAACATCGTAAATAGCTTTGTTGATAATGTAGAACAACTAGATCTGTATTCAAGGATAGTTTGGAGTAACGTCGGTATTCTAGAAATACTGTTATATGTCTATTACAGTGTGATGTTGTTCCGTGGAGCTTTCTCAATTAATAAGTACGGTCGAAACATCGTCAATCTCCTTATTGATCATATAGAACATCAAGATCTGAACTCAAGAATTGTTTGGAAGGTCTACAACAACTTATAAAACATGTTTGTACGCAAATTGTATCCTTTTCATGGACTCCATTCATGAGGTTTTAGACAGTGGTTTTGTCGCATTTTCTGGAAGCCGCAGACCACTTATTTTTGAACTCTTCCATGGTCTTGCAGTCCTTACCACTCTCCATTTTATTGCATCCATTGTAATGTGGTTTTGGCGTAATAGGCTGACGCCAAATCAAGCCAAAACAAAGCTAATGCTTGTATAACGGAAGCATATTTTTTGCAAACATTCAGTACGGTAAACTTCGGCATTGATCGTACCTTAGGTGTAGAAACTACAGAGTTCTGGAGTCTTCTTTCACATATGTTCGGTCATCTTTTAAAACGCCCCAGCAACACAAAACCGTCCAAATTAGTTACAGCAACTTAATTATCACTAAATTGAGTCACATTGAAGTTAATTCAAGCAGTTTTGAATAAAACTGCTGCTAGGCAGGCAGGCAGACGGGTCGTCGCAAAACTCAGATGTCTAACTTTCTGGCTCTGGGTTTCGTCCTGGATTTTTGCTCAGCACATTGTTTTGCTATTTTCTGCTTCTTATTAGTTTTCTGCTTGTTGCGTTTCTTGATTCTTGTCATCATTCCGACGGAGGTACCAGCCGTTTTGGCCAAATCACGAATCGACAACGATCTGTTCCGAAGGATGAGGTTGACTACCTTCCGATCCAATTTTGGGTCAGCTGGCCTTGGCTTTCGTCCTCTTCTTGACAGCTCATTGAACCAGTAGTGTTCACCGAACTTGCTGATGAATGATTTTACGCTGTCGTGATGAACTCCGAAACGTTTCTTTATTTCGTTCATTCGGACTTCCTTCTCACGAAGCCAGGTGTTCAGCACTTGAATTTTAACAACTAACGATTCGCGGCCTCTCGAGAACGATCATTGTTTACCAAAAGTTAGGTGCTGATTAGGTTGTTGACAGATGAACGCGTCGAATGTAGGTAGGCCAAGGCCAATAGTTTTACGCGTGAATGTGTGAGCGCACTATAAGCGTTGCCAGTTTATTTTCGATACAATTCTTAGTCTCCTAGTTGCTAATTGCACTAGTTGCAGGACCACCCATGCTTGCGATGTTCTGCTGAATTTGGCCCATCTCTGTGTCATATCCCAGCATACCCCAAAGCGAACACCATTTTTGACGGGTTGTTTTCCTGCATCCTGACGCCTTAACGCATTCTGCCAGTCTTTGCCATTTCTGGATGCTGAGTTCGCCGTGTAATTGCGCTAGCTGGAGATTCATTCTTCTCTGCCAGACACCGTCTTCATTTACACCGTCCGTAACACGCGTTGCTTAAACACTCCAAACGCACGCTGATCTTCTTTGAGCATTGTCCACGTCTCATGCTCGTAGAGAACAACTGGTCTAATAAACGATTCATATATTGTGCACTTTGAACGGGGTTGAAGTTTTCCAGAACACACATTATAGCAGAGTCCACAGTTGGCACGGCTTTCATAGATGATGCCTCCGTCCGTCATAAGGGAGCCGAGGTATATGAATTCCTTGACAACCTCGAATTCATCATCGTCGATCGTGACACTGATGCCAAGACTGTCGCGCTTGGACCCTCCTGTCAGCATGTACTTCGTTTTGGAAATTAAGACTCGTCAAAATGAAATTTAAACCCGTCAAAACTACCTCGAAGATTGCGGAGCGAGGCTCTGCTATACAATCTTGAAGAAACTTAAGACCCGTCAAAACAACCGGCAAGCGCCAACCAGAAGATAAATACCTCCGATTGCATTATACCAGGCAAACGCATCTAAGGAGCATTTCCCCTAAAAGAAAGGTGCATTTACCCTGCTGCCATTTTGAAAGTGTGCTTATACTTTCTGGAACAGTCTATATAGTAGATTTTTTTCGATCATGTATATTTCGTGATCACATCCCCCTTAAAATAGTTCAATTCAATAGAGAAAGTAGGTAATATAATCTGTCACTGATTCGTAGTTATCTTAGGTCATTTTAGTGATGAAGAAGGAAACTTTTAATCACAGTGATGTTTCCACCAATCGACGAATACTCAAAAGAAACTAAAATTCTACGTACATTGTCCCGTGACAGTCGACTAAACACAAAAAAAAAAAAATCCAAACCAGGTAAAAACCCAGGAAGGTCATCGAAGCTGTCGCAGCAAAAAGATGGCGACTTGCCGAAATCCTGTAGCTATCTACCGTCGTTGTCTGTTTTTACCGTGTAGCTACATCAGAACTACCGGCTTAGACTGGAAAAAGTTGAGTTTTGCTATCTGGTATACCTTTGTTTATAAATAAATGATGTTGAATCGGTACTGACACGTGCTTGTTGATGCTTACTCCATCGCAAAAAATAACAAAATCTGTCAGATGTTGCGTTTTTATGTTTTAATGGAATGATTGTCAGTCGCTTGCTGAAACTAGCTGCACTGAAACCAAACAAGTTGGTATCTTGAACCTTGTATAGGGTCGATTCAAATAAGGAAATTGGTACGCTGCTGATATAGTCCTTCATCTTTAAATAGTGCTCCAAATTTTGAAGGATTCCTTTGGGACCTACCGTGATGGGCAATACAATAAGACCAAAGCCTGATTTTCATACAAAATGGCCATGTTGCCATGGCTTGCCTTTCATTTTCTCGAGAACCAATTAAGCTGAAATTTCGGCTGTGGTCCAGAAGTAGCCTAAATTCTCATCTGCATTAAAGCCATAATTTTTCATTCTCCACTTTAAAAGTTACAGACACCGCATACGACAAAACCACTTTTTGATTTCCATAAAGGATGCTCGAATTTGAGGATCTGAATTTTGATTGTTGATGCACGGGTCCTTTTAATATCAGTATACTATAGATTGTAATTCACACTCATCAACATGGCCTAAACTATGGATATCAAAAGGAGGTCTTATTGTTTTGTCGTAGGTGGTGTCTGTAGTTTCTGAAGTGGTGAATGAAAAATTGTGAATTTAGGTTATTTCTAGGTTATTGCCAAAATTTCAGTTCAATTACTTCACGGGAAAGTGAAAGACAAGCCTCCAAACATGACCATTTTGTATGAAAATCGGGCTTTGGTCCTATTGTATTGTCCGTCACTGTTCATCGGCAGACTTTCTTGTTCAGCCGATTCTGACATGGGATTCGATCCTGTTTTATTGGCAAAAGCTGTTATTGAATGCGTGGCTGATCTCACTAGGCCATGGTGACTCATGAGAAGTTACTTGATTATTGAGTAAGAAGTTTTAACTCTTGACAGCGCTTGAATTTTTAATGTTTTGGATAAAGGTTTAGACTTAGTTGTATTCGAAGTAATCAGTCAGAACGATTGTGTACAGTAATTAAATAAATCAATATTTCCCGCCCACCCCAGCAGCCAACATGTAAGAGTTCCATAGAAGAGAAGCACCGATTGGCTGGTCTACACGAAATTCATTTGGTGCGTTGTACAAAAACGTGTAATGATAGCATTTCACCAGATGACAAGCAATATGAATGTTGAATTGTTTCATACAATTCACGAGACATTTGTTTTATGTACGAAATACAAGTACAAAGCTAATTTACGAAAATAAATGTTCAGTGCACTACATATTTATAGATGAGGTGAAGTAACAATATTTTCAGAGATGTTTCCAAGACGATGATCAACTCTTGAGCTAGAAATATCCCCCCTCCCTTCGGATCAATCACCGCTCATCATCCAACACTATGCACCACTTCAGCTAAACAGTTCCACTGAATCAGTCACACTTCTCCTCAAAGTCACGTCAAATACACATTTACATGCCGCTGCAGTGAATACCATCCCCATCGCATTCGAAGACCGGTAGCTTTTAAATAACCAAATCACACACAATCCAAACTCGCAATTTATCACGTACCCGACCATTGTGTAATTCATCCATCCGATGATGGCGCTCGGTTACTCGCAAAACACAGCAAATCGACCGTAAAATTGAACCCACCGAAGAGTTGCCAAAGAATGCCCACCATGCTGCATGTGTGGTTGTGTGGCCGATCGAAAGTTAACAGATGAACGGTTCCTGTTCGAATAGCAACCGACAATGCCGAAATTGATGACACTTTGCGTCGACGTGTCCATCGTGCCCGGCTACACGAGGGGGCCTTTTATCGGATCGAATCAATAATGATGATTTCAAATTTCCCCAATCAATCATTATCGCAACATCAAACGGTCAAGCCGTTTGGGCAGACCTTGACTCGCGAACCTGCTGCGGGGGTGGGTATACAATTTTGCGCAAATGCGTAATTTCGCTGTCCTGTTAATTGATACCCGCAGCTATTGCCTTGATATGGTTCGAGGTCGCGAATGCCAAAATTTAGTAGAAGAAGTGGCCGGTACATGCACGGGATGACATCAACGGTCAAAGTGCTGTTCGAGTTGCGGAATGTGGCGTTGTTTTTGAGCTAGTGGTACCACCAAGTATTTCGGGACCGGCGTAAGGACATTGGAATGTGAGGGGTGGATCTTATCTAAGCGGTTTACATGTTGCTAACCGATGCTGTACCAATAATGAATCGAGTTTTTTTTTTAGTTCGGGTGGTGCCATTGAATTTTATTTCTTCTTTTTGAGGAACGACGATTGGAGCTGTCATCACCTGAGAAGCAAGTCGGTCACGTTTCCTTGAATTGAATCTTATTTGTGATGCATTGACGGTGTGAAAAAGTGGAAATCTTTCAACTTATACTTCAGGCGAAAATACTTAAATTTATAGATTTATAATAATGATTCTGATAAATCCTAAAGAGAGGTAGTGGTAGTATAATGCATGATTGATGATTTGTTTTCAAAAGATATGATATGATATTGATGGCCGTTCAAACCAAAATCCGGACATTCAAAGAATATTTTAGAAACACAATACTATGTTTTTGATTCCTACTTACTAGGTACTTCATATAACGGGTAACAATTTTAATTTTATTCCAGCCGTATAGCATTCAAAACTGTTTTGTCTACCAACACCTCCTCTATGCTTCTTTAAAGCCAAAATTTGTACAAAGTTGCCCACTCTATAGACGGTTGTGAGAACAATTTAATAAAACCTTCATAAGACCATAAAGATTTTGAAAATGCTCTAGTGATAGATGCTATGACCACATGAGAACCTTCATAAAACCTATTGGCTGTCATGAAAACCAGCATACGGCCAAATGGCCACAGCTGTCAAACTTACCTGTGATGTCGTGGTTGGTTTTTGTTGTTCTGCTCTGTTCGATTCTTTGTTCTTTGATTTATTTAGCAGTAAATAATATCTGAGAAATAAGGTGTTGCGGGAAATTTTGTTTGATAGCAAAATATCCAAAACAAATTGAGTTTTTTACAGCGTATCATGCTCCAAATCATATGCGCATTTAATATTATGGTGAATTTTGGCACGTTAAGAGCCGGAAATTAATGCGCCTCGAAAATTATGCGAATTTTCAATAACAGAAACAAAACTAAAAAAAAAATACGATGAATTAATTATGAATTTCTTGAAAATTTATGGAATTCAATAAGGCTGCGAAAATTGGTCTCCGATCTACAGTTCATTTACAAAATATTTAAAATTTGGTACATTTATTTTTCCACATTTCAATTGTTTCTTATATTTCAATATGGCGATTTGAAAAAAAAAAATCAAAATTCTGCCATAAAGCCAAGTTATCTTCGTTATGACTACTTTAAAACTATTTGGTCATTTGGTGACTTCCTTCAATGCCGATTTGCCGTTTAATGCATTTACTGATGGCAAAATGGTTTTAAAATGCTTTTTCAACTGACCATAATAAGACAATATGAATGAGTCCTAAAACGGCAATTCAAAACAGCATTTTGTGAGTCATTAAGTCGAAATAAAGCTCTGATAGGAGTAAAAAGAATTTCAGAAAACGAGGTTTAAAGATCGTTGTAAACAAGCTGAGTAGGTTTTCATAAACCTGACTAAAATATGATATCTATTGGCACCTCTTGGTGTCATAATAAAACCAAATTGATTTCTAGCGGCTTTGATAAAACCTTAATAAAACTTAATAAAGCAGGATGGTTTTGGTAATGTTATTTGGGATTTTAGATAGATGTGATAATCAATACAACTGCAGATCAATTTTAATGGATTTGGTTCCATAGCTTTCTTGTATACTTCTTTCATCATTCAATATTTTTCGAAGCAGTAAGCCATTTAAAACAAAGTTCTTGGATCGTTCACACTTCTCCACCAAGTTTTTTGAGGTTTTCCTTTACCTGTATGTTTCAAACGGACGGAGCTGTGGACAATTTGATGAATTACAAGCGATTTTATCTTTAGCGCAATGACAGCTGGCCAAGGATAAGGATTGTGATGGTTTTTTTTTTCTAAGGTAAGAGACGCTTGTTTAGGCATTCTTGGCGAGAACTCTCAGCGTTTACGGTACCTATTGTCATGAAAATTTTATCTGTTCTTTAGGAAGGGGAAAGATCCTTTATCTAAAAGGTAGGGATTGTTCACAAGTTACTATCTTACAGCAACCGATAAAGGTGTCTCCATTTTAACTACAGTTCAGAGCTTGTACAATCTACGCTATTGGGCGACCTGGTTTATGTTATGCTATTGTCATGAAACTCTGAGAGTTTAGTCTACACGAACATGAAGCCATACTACATATTTTTCAGGGAATTTAGTTTTGTAGCTACGTTTCAGATGTTCAATTACAATTGTCTTCCCGGCAGAGGTGTAAAATTCTGTTCCCAAGAAAATTTCTAACTTTTTGAAACAGTTTGTTTCATCATCCATGACAACACAATGGAATTTTGCAAAAAGTTGTTCAAAAAGCTTTCTGAATCGTTTTTTAACCTATTTTTGTTGCTTTGTCTTACGATCTGGATATGTTTGAGCTTAGAATGAACTTAATCTAGCCTTACATTTTACAAAAAAAAACCTGTTGACATTTGCTCTTTTTTCGCAACTGCCCAGGAAAAACCTTCGGGTTTTCCTGAAACGAAGCCAGACCCTTTTCTCCTTGAAAATGAAGTTGTTTATTTCCATGGTCACCTCCTCTTCCAGTTTTTTTTTCCACAGTGAGACCCTCTTTATAACGTGTAATAACATCTGCAATAGTTGATTTTGGCATATTTATTAATTTTGTGATGAAGCGAATAGCAGAATTGGGATTTTTCAAATATTTGTGCAAGGTAGATTTTTTGCGTGCTTATGAGCAAAGCAAGTTTCATCCCATTTCGTTGTTGTAAGACTAAGGAACAGGAACAGGTATTAACCATATTTTGATGTGAACGGCGTTTTAATATGTGACTAGCTTAACCCGGTGCAAGCGCTGCTACGCTTGCAGCTAAATGGATGAAAATTTAATAGAACTGGTACGTTTTTGGTTGTTTTTGGGAATAAGTTTTTTTCTTGACTAGGAAGGGGTTCAAACTTGTATCAGAACATGCTTGTGACCCGAGAAAAACACATATTGTGTTTAAGTTGCCTTGATAACTCTCATGTTTGATTATAATTTGTGTTTCATTTGTCTCAGAGCACCCCTTTCCATAAGAGGGAGGGGTCTCGAACCACCATATAAAAAAATCGTGCCTCCATAAATCCACACATGCCAAACTTATTTCCATTTACTTGATTAGTTCTCGAGTTATGCAGAAATGTGTGTTTCATTTATATGGAAGACCCCCCCCCCCCCCCAGGAAAGGGAGCGGTCTCGAACCACCATACAAACCTTTTTTTTGTCTTTAAAATTTTCGCTTGCCTAATTTGTCTCCATTTGCTTCATTAGTTCACAAGTTATGCAGAAATTTATTTTTCATTTGTATGAGAATCCCCCCCCCCCCCTTTCAGACGAACCCCTACCCACTTCAAATGACCATACAAACACTGCTTGCCTTCAAAAACCTCTACATGCCAAACTTGGTTCCATTTGCTTGGTTTGTTCTCGAGTAATGAAGAAATTTGTGTTCTGTTTGTATGGGAGCCCCCCTTCTTTCAAAGGGCAAGTGGGTCTCAAACGAACACACAAACGTTGCTTGCCTTCAAAAACTTCTACATGCCAAATTTGATTCCATTGGCTTTGTTAGTTCTCGAGTTATGCAAAAATTTGATTCTATTTACTTGGTTTGTTCTCGAGCTACGCAGGAATTAATTTTTCATTTGTATGAGAGCCCCTCCCCTTCCAGATGAGGGACGGGTCACAAATGACCATACAAACATTTTAAGCTTTCAAAAACCACATACTTAATTCGTTCTCGAGTTATGCATAAATCAGTGTTTCATTCGTGTGAGAGACCCCCCTTTCAGAGGAGGGAGGGGTCTTGAACGATCATAAGAACCTTTGCCAGCCCTAAAAACCTCTGCATACAAGTTTTCACGCCGACCGGTTCAGCAATTTCCGAGTCTATAAGGGTCAGAAAGACAAACAAACAGAAATTCATTTTTATGTAGGGTAGGGAACGGCTTAATCAGGGGTGACTGTTTTAATCAGTTGTTAGGAAATAGGCTTAGGATTGCTACATTTTCCTAATTATTTCTCTTTTAATGATACGATCATAAGCTCTATCTTTTGGGCTAATGATTCGATTTATCAGTCATGATTGATTACCAATTAATTACTGTCATTTTGAAGATTTAAAATACATCATCTAGAGAACCATCAGTCTCCTACCTGTTAAAGAAGATCGCTCAAAATTTGCCTTTGTATATTTTGCATTTAATCGCGTGTACCGGAGGGAATGTCTTCATCAGCTCCTTCTCGCATCCAGGTTTGTTGCCAGAATGTGATGTTGAACATTGAGTAAAAATTATTTCACATATAGATGATCTGAAGTCACTATTTATTTCATGTTTCTTACAGTCATATGAGGTTGATCTATGCTTATGATTATATTGTCCATCATCTGGCACTATCACTTGCAATAAAAAAAACATGTTTCGGAGCTGTCCAATAGTTCTCAACGATAAATAATGCTTCGCTATTGGGCGGCAGCTATGGCATCACTGTTGCTTTTGAGAGAGCCCATGTTTCCTCCCTTCTTTGTTAACCATGGCTATAGCGCACTGGTAATGTAACGTGAAGCCTGCTGTCTCTTGCATTTGCTTGTTTTTAAACGAAGCATCCCGTTTTTCGTCACAGTCGCTTTGGCTAACATTTGCGTGAGAGTAAATGAAATAAGAAATACACATTGCCAATCTAAAGAATAATGAAAAACTAAAAGTTTGGTTGTGTACGCCTGTCTCATACCCTGCTAGTAGACGAGTTTGTGATCATAGCAATCGACATGTTTAGGTTGATTGTTTTCGAGAGCGGTTCGGTAAAACGAAGGAGTGGGTTGAGGAAATTGACGTTTGCAGCAAATCGTGAACTGGCCTATTTAATTTCGCCTTTGCACACATACACGGAATCGCACTCATACAATATTGTTAGTTTATGTACAGACTGTGGAGCTTAAGAAAACATTTTCTTGATTGGAAAGCAATCCGCATGCTTTTAAAAAGTCCCTGGAATTGGGAACTTTATTCCATGGCTATGAAATTTTCTGAGTCTAATGCTCATTGCTGAAGGTATGTTCCGATAGATCAGAAGTAAGCAGATGGATTAACGTCTAAATATTGTCAGATCTAAGTATAGATTACATACAGCTTCATCAAATGTCCCTGGTGTTGAATAAACTGCTTAAAACCCGTCCCGTACCCTATAAAGCCTATCCACGTTGAATTTCGGGCACCAAAATAATAGCAGCAAAAACAAATTAACTCATAATTCAATAAAAACGATTGTAAATTTCACAATAATAGAGTTATATCTACATAAGAAACAGTTGATTAAGATGTTAATCCTTCTTTCTGTAAAATTCTCGAACTTTCCGTGTTGCACCCTTTGATGGCGGGTGCCGTACGGTATCCTCAGATACGCCCGCCGTGACGATTCTCCATCTTTCTTCTTAGTTTCGAAGTGTTTCCGCTTAGCTAGAGCCCAGTACCTCTCTATTGGGCGAAGCTCTGGACAGTTTGGTGGATTGGCTGTTTTTGGCACGTATTTGACCTCTTGTACCTTATACCATTCCAGGATGGATTTAACATAGTGACAAGAAGCCACATCATGCCAAAACAGAGCTGGAGAGACGTGGCTCCTGATAAACGG